>JAUZND010003800.1:0-12061 GCA_034780555.1 Coelogynopora nodosa
CGTATATCATTGACTACTGCACTGCACTGAAGGGAAATTACCAACAACGGACACGATAACAGGTTCTATATTCAGTTTTGGGGATCCCGGCTGAGAGTTGTCATGGTTGATGCAGTTGCTTCTTCGCTCTATGCTATCAACAGTCAGGGTGGATGACTTACGCCGCAAACCGGCTGTGCAAGTAAGTTTACGAATTATTAACAATATAAGAGGTAAACATGGAGTTAAATACACTTCATTCAACATATCACCTACATTTTTACTTGAATTAATAATACATAAATTCACTGAATAGTAAAACTCATTTTTTTATTTTTAATGAAACAGAAATTTAAAAAGTTGTAGAAATACACATTTTACTAATTGTTTCTTTTATGTTTTGTTGTTTGTAAAGTGGGAATTGTAATAATAGCTTCGTTAGTATGAATACCAAGATAAGCCAACGTTCAATTCGTCCAACATAACTTATAAGATCGTACTAACTGTGATAAATATATTTTATTTCTAAATAACAAATTTTTCAATTCAAATTAGTGTTTTAACTTATATTGCTTCGTTTCAAGGCCCCACTATGTTTAAATGTAATGTTTACTATTTTGCACCCTTTCAAATGAATAAACAGTTGAAAACAATAAAACATAAAATACTTTAAAGAACAACGTATTAAACCTATAAAATATAGTTATTAAATATATTTGTTCTAAAGCTTCAAATTACACATGGAAAAAAGTACACAAACATATTGGATTTATATTTTAATAATTGATGGTGATGAATAAATAACAGAAATAAGCCATTTTAGTTTGAAATAATGAAAAGATAAAACTAATACGCTTCGAAAAACAATATACAAAAGTATCCTTTGAAACGACCTTTTGAAGAGTTGATTGATATAACTTCATTTGTTACCGTGTAGTAAATGTTAAATGATTTTAAGGATGTTTCATCTGCTGTTTGCATTCATTAAATTTATTAAATTTATTATTATGTTCATAATATTATCAGGTCAAACAATCGTCCATGTGGATATACAAATAGCATAGTGTAATTTACAGGCATTAATTACCCTGTACCTAACTTTAATCTTAATAATTGTATGTTTTTTATGCAACAATGGAAACAATGTAATCACGTTATATGTATTAACCAATTTATTAATAACATTGCTAAGTTTTTATCCAAACAAACAATAATCAGATTGATTTGTTTTACTAGACATTGTTAGGTCGACGTAGCTACATCGACGGCAATAAATCGATCGAAATTATTGGGGCATCAATGAATATATATAGTAATTCAGACCATAGAGATATAATAGCTGTATTATAATAGGACAATTATATTATTATTTGTATTATATATTATTATTATTAATTAATTATTATTAATTATATTTTTAGTTGTATTATAATAAGTTGTTCATTAATATAGATAAACAATTATATATCTATGATTCAGACGCTTACAAATAATAATCGATGGATATTGTTACATTGCTGACTAAATGAATTGTCGGTTATACTAAAGTGAGATAATAAATAATTTAATTATATTAAATGTTCAATTAATGCTTTGATATGTTAAAAATTTGATATAGAAATACAGGCTACATTGATTTTTAACAAAATGTGAAAATGTATTCAGTATTCAGAACAAATTTAGCAAACACAACACATTACCAAATTAGCGGTCTGAATTAACTAAATTTTATATATATATTGTATATATAACTATTATTAACTATTATAATTAACTAAATTTATATATATCATATTTATATTCGTTAAAATAACATATGGTTACACATAAGAACTAGAACGTTTAAAAATGTATTTAACTATTAAAATACAGATAGATTTCGATACTAAAAGATACTGTCAACATATTAATATTGATTATATCTTACTAGGTAGGGCCTATACTATATGATCATACTATGAATTTTATATTTGCACATGAATAGTTTTTTTGCAGTACACATTAAACTTTTTTAGTTTAATGTAAAATACTGACTTATTGCATTAGGCTATAAATAATAAAAATTCACGTAAATATTTTGTTGTTGTAATGATATTGTCTACGTATTAGCTGACAATTTTATGTTGAAAGGGTGAAATATAATTTATATTTAAAATACTTTAAGTTATTATTGGAAACTAACACGGCCAAATAATTGTAGTACGGCAACTGTGACCCACAAAAAACTATCTTCCAATATTCTGATTCATAATGACTTTTGGAATAATATTCGATGTAAAATATAATTATTTATCGAATGATATTACATCAGTTCATGTAGCAATTAAGGGCGGGTTTGCCTTAGTTTTTTGTTTTATTGTATTAACCGAGCTATTATTAAATATGTGAATGGACATTTTTATTACAAAAAATCAAAAGGAATCAATCAATTCAAGAACAAACTTAACAAATATTACCAATTGAGCGGGCTGAAAAATCTAAACGTATAATAATATATTGAAGATATTGTATATTATAAGGAATATATGTAAGACATGTATTCGCGAGAACAAGGAATGTTGAAACATATAACATTGCCTTCAAAATAAAACTGAATTTGTAAGTGTGGATGTGCACAAAAATTATTTTATCCGTATAAAAAAGTTTGCAATGAGAGCAAGTATAACTTTTAAACATGAACTTATTAAAATACAGCTTTTAGAGTTTGACACGATTGCAAAGTTAATATTATTCTATACTCTAAAATATTAAATTATTTATTGGAATGTATAAGGCATATTGGGGGTACAAGGGGGCATAAAAACACATATTTCGGGGGCACATATACGACAGTGTTGTTTTTTAACCAAAACATAAGAACAGATTATATTAATGTAAATATGTACATTTATACCACAAATTCAGCAATAATTAAGAAATAATTAATGCTATCATACAAATAGATTTATAGAGGTTATACCTTGCATACATTTTTATCTTTTGCAATTAAATGTTTATATATTATATTAAAATAACTAGTTTAACAAATAATTAGTTCCATCTAATAGTGAAAAAAAGCGCTATTTATAATCTTTATTTATAACAAGACAAAATAAAAGCGATCTTAATCATATATATTTATTATTAGATAAAATAAAAAGTAAACATTATGTTCTTTTTCTCATGATATCGATATAATAACATAACAATTTCTTCATGTTAAAATGTATTTTTGAAGAGTTACATATCTTTAGAAATCAGATTACATCCCTACAGAATCTTTGATTGATGCACACATTAATTAATATTATATACATTTCACAATTGTTTTAACTGAAATCATGAAATATATCAAATATATTTAACGTTTTGAACTATATATATATATATATATATATATGTAGCGTATTAGATAAATAATTTAGTGCACAAAATATCTGTTTTCAATTAAATAGAAATCAATCATCAATAATTAAATATAACATTTTATGTAACAAATATTTAAATATTAAATTTACAAAATATTATGTAATCCCTCATATCCGTTGTCTTAAATTTATTGATCACATTAATATGTACGTATTAAATATGTAAAACAATCTCATAGGGCTTAGGATAAAAATGTGTTTAATTATCCACAATTACTATAATAATCATAACGTTAAATTAATTAATATTCCTGAAGTTCACTAAAAACAAAGGAAAACTTACGATGCAACAATGATGAAGTTAGTGCAAAACCATCATTAGCATTTATACGTTTTGATAACACTTATAATATGAGTAATAATAAATATATACCAAGTATTATGGTGGTAAGTATCCAATAGAATTTAATAATATTTTTTTTAGATATCAAGTAAATTAACAAAAAACAAAAGATCACATTTCTTGTCTCTTTTATATTATTGACCGTCTAAAACATATGTCTATTATAATGGTAACATAGCTTCATATATATGTAGTACGTGTTAATATTTCTGCTAACTAACTTTATTTATTAAAAATGTCCAATCCAGACAACCTTTATAACATTATATACAATTGTTTAATATAATTTATTATGTAAAATTCACTTAAATAGAATTAAATAAGGATAAAATATAAACATTTATGGACGGTATAATATACACAATAATAGTTATCAATGTAAAATTATATAGTTCATCTAAATATATCAAGGTATAATATTCGAAGTATAAAAACGGGTCAAGCTAAAAATCTGTAAATTGTGAAAAAATATGTTTTGATAACAATTAAAGAATACAGTAAAGTAATATCTACTAAAAGAAAAGAAAAGTCACATTGCTAATTTACTCAGTGGATAAAGGCGCTACATTGGTATAAAAAAGAGACACGATAATTTCCCCGGGAAACAGGGTTAACGGCTACGAACACACTTAAGAGGAAAACTCACCTGTTACTGGAAGAGAAAGTTTAGGACAACTTTCGCTGGTTGTATCAGATATGTTTTGATTGGATTGGAAGTAGTTTATAAAATCCACAGACGACTGCCTTGTGGAGGTCGAATAAGTTTCTACGAGTTCTTTTAAAGGATGTTATGCAGGGGTACAAATATTATGTTTAACTATAATGTAAGAACAACGGAAGAAAGACTCTGCACATGTCAGTATAAGAGAAGGGTAAAGTTAACCCAAAAGAAAGAGAGTGAGACTTTGATAAAACAAGTACAATAAACGAAATTGATTTGTATCATTAAAACTAATCAAATTATTCCCGTATTAGCTGCTATATTATTATTAAAAAAGTAAACGCTGAGTATTTTTTAAGCGAGCATAACTTGTGTTTCGACATTGTTTAAAAATATAGGTGAGCTACTAAAGATCCGAGATTAATACATTAATATCAATTAATATTAATAAATTAATATTAATGGCTATTTGAAATCGCCACATTTTATACCAGGCAGAACTTCCACACGTTTACAGAAAACTGGAAATGTTATCTTTCTGTATAATTATTATATAGTGACAAAGTTATCCATCCAATAATCACGTACTTTGTGAACAATGTATTTAGTATTTCATTAGTTGTAGGTAGTGTATTTTACACCATTACACGTAACGTATTTGTACACCTTCATTTATAAATAAAAAAGTTTGTCAAATTATAAGTTATTCAAAGTAAAAATAAGAAGTATCAATTTTTGAAACACATAGAATCACATATCACTCATATTATTTCTATGTCATTTGAGGAAATGATGTTTAACTTTTAATCATACGTAAACATTATATATTTGAAATTTAGGCAGTTCAACTGAAAATCGATTTTAAACAAGTATTGTATATTTTTAACATGATCATTCTAAGAGTATTTATTTAGGAAATATGCCCAACAACTGTACATGCTGCAACATTTATAAAAAGATATATACGCGTCAAATTTTATGAAGTGACATACATACTATTCACTTCACTTAACCTTAAAAGTATATTTAACATTAACATTAAAACTTAAACATAAAAATATACCTAATAATAAAACTACATTATACTTATAATAGAAGGTAGGTAAAGGTTTGGGCGTTATTATGGAAACGCATCTCCCCCCATTTTAATTTTTTTGAAATATATGTATGAAAAAATACTTTTTTTGTGAAACTACATATATATTAATACAGATATAATGTTTGAATAAAAATTAATATTTTAAATATTATTGAAATTATTGTTATATAATTTATATTAAATAGTTGAAACATAATAAAGAAATTAAAAAATTTAAATTAAAAAAAAAACTACCAATAATATGGGCCATATTTCACAATCATCATGAAAGTACATTCTTTTGAGATATACAAACTATATATTTAAAATAATAATAAATAGTCATCAAATATTGTATCTACAAAGTATATTGATATATATATTTCAATAATTTCACAAAAAGGTACTTTTCATAAATATATTCAAAATCTTTTTCAAACATATTTTTTCCAAATAATATTTTTTAATTGAAAAAATGGAGGAGGTGCGTTTCCATAATAGCGCCAAGGTTTGAGTTTTTTCCCAAGTTGAATAACTTCGGTTACATTATAATAATAAGAGGCTACCAACATTATCCACAACAGTTAGAATGTGAGTTAAAAAAATTCTACATAAAAATAGTGCCACTACTCCTGAACAGCCACATTGTCACAAACTAAGTTTAGTGACAACAAAGAAATATCGCAGTTCAGAATAAAACGAAAACACACATAAGGTTTTTACCATTTTCTTCTGGAGATAAAATTGCTGCACAATTGAAGAACACAGAACAGAACGGAATGAAATTTCCTTTAAAGTGAGGGGAAAAGTAGTCACTGCTACGAGCGAGATATACGCACACCCACAGCACACTCACTTATTTCAGGAACAGAACGTTTGATGCAACCTTCCTCAATGGTTGTTGTACCCGTACCAGAGGGTTTCTGGGTGGCCGCCTGTAAGTGACTTATAAAGTCCACAGACGACGGCCTTCTGCGGCTCTGACAGTTTACATGGTTGTCTTGGCAAAAATGTACATTAATCAATATTAAAATAGGTTTAAAAACGGCATGAGGAACACAAGCCAGATATCTAAGTGAAACAATTAATTTAAAGTTTTTCTACACAAAAAATACACTTGCAGCAAAACTATCAAATCTGAGAGCAGAAAAGCGAAAACTAAACATTTGCAGTCAATTTAAACATCATTTCAAAAGAAAACTGATTTCTCAAGGTGTTTAAATACAGACAGTGTTATTATATTGTAAATTACAAGATAATAATCTATGGATAAAATACGAAATATGCATCTCTAAAAGTATATAATTGAGATTTAGTAATCTAAGAATGGTAAATTTCTGTGAAAATCAGTGCACAAAGGGATTTCTAATAACAACTGAACAAGGAGACTATTTATGACATGAATATTGAAATTAACAACGGAAATAGTTCCACTAAAACGTGTCCGTATTATGTACCAGTAATTACTTATATGTTGGACAGAAAGATTTGGTATACTCATATAAGGATTCTATTTAAAACATTTATCACTTGGTGAAATGACCCTTTGTAGTTAGAAATGGTAATGGAAATAAACCACTATAAAAAATCTACTTTTGAGCAAGAGGATTTTTATAATGCTGTGTTCAAATATAAATGTACAATACTAAATAATAATCCTATAGTATAACATTTATTTGAAATTATATAAAATAATAATATGTCGTTATAATGAAAAATGTGAAAGCACTTATAATTAAAGTTTTGAATTGTATGCACATACAAATTAAATCGGAGAAATTATAAAATTAATTTAAATCGGCGAAATGGTAGTCTTTAAATTATATTCTAAACTGTTAGCACGAGTATTGCTAACATATCATATATTTTCTGTAGCACGTGTTTTGTATGTTACTACCAATTAAAGCCTGTCATTTGATGAACAGAATATCGAAATCATCAAAATAGGTGCAATTTCAAACAGTAATGTAGGCCTAAAAAAAACTGCATGAAGTTAGAACAAACACGGTGGATTTTATAGAAAAGAAATCAAGTGCGATGTGAACTACTATTTAAAGAGCAAACCTCAAGTTTACCCAATTCATCCGAGAGCAAGACGTCGAGTGCTGCACATAAATATGGGGAAGTGAAGTTGAGAGAAGAAAGCCTCGAAGGCAGCAGATATCTCAGTCAGCTAAGAAGAAGAGGTCACAACAACTCACATATCTGTAGGTGGGCTGAACCCCTGGAAAAGTTGTCACTGATTGTGTCAGACGTTTTTAGGTTGGCTCGTAAGTGGGTTATAAAGTCGACAGAGGAGGGTCGCCTGATGTAATTTTCTTAATAAAAAGTGTACAATGGTTTGCAATATATAGAAATCAGGTGTTTCATTTTTGGATTAACAATGTAGAAATAGTGTACGAAAACGATTTTAAATATGATTTGTGCGACTGGTGCCACATATTGCAGCGGTATCTGTGTGAATTAAAGGAGAGGTAATGATGATAATGTTTTGAAATATAAATATGGGAAATAATGATGCAAGGCGAAATACAAAGTTTCTTTAAGAAAACTGAAATACTGACTTAATGATAAGAAAGAACTTAAATATGACAAAGTGTGTCGGTTGAGTTTCCAACAATAATTTAATATCAAAATTAATAAAAAGTCCCCTTTTTGTACAATTATACTGATAGAAGGAAAGCAAAGTTTTTATGTTGACATTTCGATTATGATACATCATGAGTAAATACTGATTTAATTTAAATGTTATCGATTTATTTATGTATTACCGTCGTTTAGCAAAATCATCCTACACGTTTTGCTAAACGACACTCATTTATCAATTGATAATTCTAATGTTCATTTAATATCATATAGATATAATATAACATAATATTGAGTAACTAATACACTATATTATTACAATAATTTCTCAACAGTTGCTCAAAGTTATATCTACCATGAACTTCTAAATGTATACTTAGACATCCATAGTCTTAATTGTTTCATCTGTTTTGTTATGTTAATAGAGAAACAATAGCAATTTCATTTTTTAAAATTATATACAGTTATATCAGTTATTTAAATTAAAGTGTGAATAGGTAACCGAAATATGCAATCGATATTATAATTTACAAAAATTTTAAAATATTCAAACGATTGTCGAATCGAATTTGTATAATATTTTCAATAAATTATAATATAAAGCGACCAACAACCGGACAGCAATATCATGAATGGATAGTGTATATAACATACTTTCACCACAGAATAACTTAGCAACTTCTACCGAACTCTAAGTGCGGGCACAGGTTATTTGCAGATTCTAAGGCACCAGTGTCACAGGCAACAGGCAATCATTTCACAGTAAACTTACTAAACGTTGACTTTCTTCTCGCGTGAAAACCATTGTACATGGTTTCTTCAGATATAATAACAGGAAACCAACAATGGAAGGGATAAAGAAAGTTGAATTTTCTTTTTAAGAGAAGTATGGTTGTGGATGAGAACATGGTCACGCACACTGGACAATATTAATTACATCAAAATTAAATTTACGCTAAAATAATAAAATATTTTTGTATTAGTCACCAGCGCATCACAAAAACAGAAAAATAGAAAACACAAAATACCACGAAAAACAAACGATACAAAAATATACATTTACATACACCTGTTATGAAATAAATAAATACATATTTCACATCGAGAAAAATTACAAACAGAAGAAAAATTGAAATCCACGTGCTTGAATAACTATAATTCACATAAATACATATGTCACTTGCAGAAAGTGTGTTCTTAACATGATGTTCTATTGAAAACGGTTTATACATTATTGAAACATTTGGAAGCTTATCATCAGACTTAATTTCTTATTTAATATATGTTAAAACATAAATTGATAAGAATTTTAGACGTAACTTAAAGTATATGCTTATTATCATTTACAGAAGAATGATTGATTCATTGATACAATTAATTATATTCGAGAGAGAGTTTCAACTGCCAATGAAGGTATTTAAAAGTCAATTAAAATGAGAAAAGAACAACATCTTGGCAATAGTTAAAAGATACAAAGTGTTTAAATTGACAATTTTCAAGAACACTCTTTCAAAATTCATGCAGAAATAATAAAGTTCTATATGAAAACATTTTGATACCACCGAAACACATAGAAAAAGCAATACAGAGAAACACATATAGACTTTCCTACCTTGATTATCCCCATAAATGGTGTCTACATACCATCAAACAAATCGCAAAAAAAGAAAAAACACAGTAAATGTTTGTTAAATTAATGTAGATAAAATAATAAATGTGGATATCGCCATGTATGCAATAGAAAACACGGATCATGTTAGACAAAAGTTTAGAAGCAATTCCAAAATATGCATTATTTCCAGGCCTCCCACAGCAAACAACAAATATTAGTTTTTTTGTTTTGTTTCTTTATATCTAAGATTTTATGATCTAAAATAGATATACGTAATTATTGTTCCAAAATTCAAATCATCTTAAAATCAATGTAAAAAATCTTCCAAAGAACCAAGCATATAATACATCGTTCCAAAAAAAAACATTATAAGAATATGAAAATAGAAAAATGAAAATAAAATGTGAAAATAAAAAGTGAAAATTACACAATAAGGCCATATTTATAAAATTTACAACCAATATTGATGAAGGGAGACATACTTTTGGTTGAACACTCATCAGTAAGAAGTTTCAGAAATGCTTTGTTAACATTTGGGCCATCCATTCCAATATGAATCAATCTGTCATAATACCAGCCCATTAATTTAATTATTAAAAAAAAGTGATCAACCATTGATTCAGACACACAATGACCAACAAAGATTGACCCGCAGTAAACTGAGCAAACTAAATCTTCAGTCTCAGACCAAAATTGGACATAGCTAGCACAATGTTTCATCTTCTGAAATGTTGGTTTCATCAAATTTGAGGCTATATGGACCACACTGTTTCTTCTTCTGAAATGTTTCATCAAATTTGAGACTAAATGGACCACACTGTTTCATCTTCTGAAATGTTGGTTTCATCAAATTTGACCTATTTCATCTTCTGAAATGTTGGTTTCATCAAATTTGAGGCTAAATGGACCACACTGTTTCATATTCTTCTGAAATGTTGGTTTCATCAAATTTGAGGCTATATGGACCAACCTATTTCATCTTCTGAAATGTTGGTTTCGTCAAATTTGAGGCTAAATGGACCACACTGTTTCATCTTCTTCTGAAATGTTGATTTCATCAAATTTGAGGCTATATGGACCATACTGTTGCATCTTCTAAAATGTACTTGTTTCATCAAATTTGAGGCTAAATGGACTACCGTTTAATTGGATTTCATGAAGATTTGGTGAAATTCCAAATTGTATCAGATATATAGATTTTGTCTTACAGAAAAGCAGCAAATGGCCTTTTTGCATATACCCTATTATGAATATTGGGACCCTTACCCTTTTTAAATCGTAAATACATGGCCGGGCGATGTTGAATAAAACTAAGCATTTATTGGGACTTTAAGGTGTCAATAATAATAGTGACTGACAACTATTACTCGTAACCCATAATTAAATCAAAACCATCGTTGTTACGTTTACCATCTTCGATGCTGTTATTGTCTTTTTAAGAAATTTCATTAGTTTTAAATTGAGCCAATCAAAAGCTAACCTAAATATATTAGATATTCAATTCAAACTACTACCTAAAAGATATCCATGGTTGGAACTACTTCCTTGCATGAAGCACATCAGCTTTTTAATTTCATATCAACAGCTGTTTTAATAAATGGAGCAGTTTTATTTTTTTATAAATTGTTTAATATATTTTTATTCGTATCCCATCAGAGTCATAAAATCCTTAATAAGATATTTTGAAAAAAAAAAGTTTTTGTGTTATTTCTTTATTTTTAAATATATATACATTGATCTAAAATAATATTATTATTTCGAGTTAAATAGAATCACAAAGTTTATAATACTATTTACAAAATATATTTTCTTTTCTTATATTTACAGGTGGTGATGTTCCAGTTTCAACCAGCGAGATTTGTGTAAAGGCCGCGTTAAGTTAAGTGTAACAATTTCTCAGTGATGGAATATGAGAGATATTTCGTATTTTATCAATACACAGTCATTTTTACTTTAAACCTATAAACTGGTGCATCTCTGCAATCTCTCAAACAAATAGTAATAGATAGAGCTCTAACCGGCATTGATAGCAGTCAAAGATATGGTTTCGATTATTTCATTAACGAGGATGTATTCCTACTTTCTGCCTACTTCCAACAATTCTTGTGATATCCAGTCGAACAATGACTATTGTCTATCTTGTTAAATTTAGATTAATCTATGGTCATAATTGTTAATTTACCATTAAGTATATACTTGTTTCCTATGTATATAGTATACTATTATCTAATTATGCTTGTACCATTTCACTGTTTTTTATAGTAAATTACAATTTAGATATGTTTTACTTTATTAATACAATAAAACGAGATATAACACTTCACAGCATAGGGAAAGAAACAGACCCTAACTGCACACACTGCCTCATGCCTGAAGACACTTCCCACATTCTTTT
>JAUZND010003801.1:0-12061 GCA_034780555.1 Coelogynopora nodosa
ATGCATAAAAATAACCCCCCCTCCGCACCTTACTCCCGCAACTTCCTCTCCATTTCCAGCAGCCTGCCGCCCAGCTGATCCCTCTCCCCCGTCACAGCGACCAACCGTCCCTCCAAATCTCGGGTCTGTCGCTGCAGCTGGTCGAGATAGCCGCGATACTGGTCGGTGAGACGGTCCCGCTCTTCCGTCACCTGGTGCAGGGCGGCCGAGTACTCGTCCAGTCGGGTTTGCAGCAGTTCCTGTTGTTCCTTCTCTCCTCTCGCCGCCTCCTCCTCATTGGCGGTGGCGGCGGCTGGTGACCAGTTGCTGGTCGACTCGTTGCCGTTGCTCATCTGTCGGGAGTAAACCTGGAGCGCACAAACAACAAGCAGCATATACTCTCATTCTTCACTATTTTGCCCCAATAAAGATGATACGATGACCCACCTGGGCAAGTTCCAACTGCTTCCTGAGATCATCCACCATCAACTCATGGGCCGCTCGCTCCCCCCGACACCCCTCCAGTCGCGTCTTCAACTCCCGATTGCCCTCGGCCAGCCCATCTCGCCCCTGCCGCAGACTCGCCACTTCTCGCCGGAGTCGCTCGGTCTCGCGGGACAACTCGCGGCGAGCGCCCTCGACAGCCTCGCCCGATGTCGTCAACGACTGGAGGCGCTTCTCCAGGTCGGCTACGCGAGTTCGCGAGCTGCGCAGCTTGGCTTCGATGTCCTCGGTGTCCTGCTGGCGAGTCTGGCGCGAGTGTTCCAGGCTGGCGAGTTGCGATTGGAGGGTCGACTTCTCTCCGACCAGGATGTTCACCTGGGTATACGTGGAAGGATGAGGTATTTGTGTATTTATTATGTTGTGTTTTTATTTGTGAAGTTAGTTCCTACAATAGTTACATATATTTAACTGATATAATATGGATAAAAACGATGGTAACATCAAACAAGTACCTGCAATTTAAAATAATCTGAATAAAAGCACATACAAAACATACGATATAGCACGTTATTTTACAAAAAAAAGCAAAAACATATTTTGAGTTATTTATACGAGTAATCCAACTTCTAAAACTTCTATAACGATGAATTAAGGTTACGAAAGGTGAACATAACGATGGATTAAGGTTACGAAAGGTGTTAATATAACTAGCAACAAGACTTATTCATACAATGCTTTATTGGTTTTAAAGTTTATTGAGACTTCTTCATCAATCAAAGCGCGATACAATAATTAGTGTTATTGATTATAACTAACGACTATATTGTTTATAGCTAAGCACTACATACATCTGTAGATACATAATATCTGTACAAGAGAACCATTTGGCTAATACCTTTAATTCAGCCTTTAATTGTAAAATCGGTGCGCTGGACACTATCCAAATCAAAACTTTTTCACCTGATTTTAAATAGACGTGGCTCTTTCATCCATCTTAGTAATCAGAGTGTATTAATTTATCTAAATGTAATTTAGATAAATCAAAGTGACAGTTTCATGTACACCCACAAGAATAAGTAACATACCGTGTGCACATGAGCATCCAATTGTTCACGAAGCGCCGCAAGTTCTCTGCGATTGGCCTCCATCTCGTCACGTGACGGCTGCTGATTGGACAGAGCAGCCAGCCGATGATTCTGAGCCTCCAATTGGTCGAGTTGGGCCCGCATCTGCTGACAGGACTGGTCCCGCTTCTCCACTATCCGCACCAGTTCCAGATTGCGCGTCTGTAGGTTGAGTGTTGCAACACACAGTGTTTTAATATCTTTCATAAGAAGGCATGTCATAAAATAATTATCGACTTTTTTAAATATCGATATATTAAATTCACTCAATTTCAAATAGCAAGAAATATTAATAAAATATATAATCATACCGCTGTAAGTGTATTATCTCCTACTTTTTCTGTCCTAAATATTGGTAAACATACTAGGTAAATAGAAACATACTAGTTATACTGGTACTGTATCTATTGTTAGTGTTCTCACAAAATATGTAAAAAAATAATTTCCAGTATTTTCAAAATGGACAACATTTTTCGGTCTTTTAAAAAACGAGTAAAAGAAGTAACAGTGCAGAATTTAGGGCAATCTTTCGTATTAGGCACGGGAAAAGGGTATAAAACGTACTCCAACGTTTAAATTTGGGGAGGAGTTTTTATTGCATATTTAGGAGAATTACGAGAATGGTACTTAAGCCCGGAAGAATCTTATGCCTGAATATTATATGTACTTCAAAAACATGCTCTTTCTATGCCACCAACAATATCTAGCGGTCAAATAAAAATAGCACATTAAATATATATAATAGACATGCTCAAATTTTCCGACACAGTCTCAATTTCCATGACACCTTCTGATTTCCCTGACTGCTATTAACCCTGTAACACAACTTTTTCGAAAAGCAAAATCTAAATTGACAGATTAACTTTTGTGAACTTGGTGCATTGGCATATTAGCAATTCCAATGCTCTCGAGTGGTGCAATAATGCAATTTAAATATATTATAACTATTGTGAGCATTGTTCGATAATTAGTGTATAAAAATTGTATTACTGGTTGTAGTTAACTATTATGTGCGTATCTTACTAATTACAGACATTCACAACTATTGTTAAAAGTTCATTGCTCTATATTTAGATAGAAACATTCAAGATTGTATTTGTTTTGTAACGGAGCTATTTTTGTAGCGGGGACAATTAACAGGTCGTATGACAGACCCTCCTAATTTCTTAAATATATTTTCGTTATCATGAAAATAAGCAAAATAGAAAGAGATGCTGTAAAAAAATAATATTATAATATTATACTACTCATATTTTAACAGTAGCAAAACAAGTTTAAGTTAATAATATAGACAATATTTTATGTGCTGCTACATTAATTATCAATACGTACTGTACTAAATCCCTGTAAATAATTTGGCTGTCAGAAACAAAATCCAGATATACATTTATATTGCAAAACACTATCCATTAAAACAGCTAAGTAATACAATATTTAAGATAAAATTATACGCATTTAAATATAACACATTATCATGGATGTACACAATATAGTAAAGGATTGCAATGCATAGATGTTTGTGTGAATTACACTGTGAAGAAGGAGCCGGCATAAATAAAAACTTTTCATGCCGAGTACATTCGTGTAACTTACCGTTAATTATTAGATTTGCTGCTGCCTTATATGTGCAGCATAATCAGTCCATTTAACTATGTGTTACAAATGTGAATTAGCGGTTAAAAATAGCTTTTCAAAAAACAACAAATTAGATACCACAACATATGAAAAATAATAATTTATATATTGGAAGGAATAAACACTTAATTATGATGTTAAATATAATCGATATAATCACTGTGGTAATAAACACGGTCTCAGTAAAATCAAACACTAAATTCAATATAATTTTTTTATTTAATTAAGGATGGCGATAAGAGAAACGCGGCTAAATATTTTAAAGAAATAGACGAAAATAACCTGCCAATAGCCAAATAGAACTACAATTTACTGTGAGATTATGGGGAAACGCCTAAACAAATGTCTGAAATTTAATAAACTATTAACATCGATAATTTCAACCGCTTTCTAAACGTAGGCTCACGCTAAATAGTATTTACGGGGAGATACAATAGCTGGCAGAAGCCGGAGCAGCTGCTAGTTTACCTCCAACTCCCGAATCATTGAGCCGGGGTCCGGTGGTTTGGCGTCTTGCGACTCTCGGTGGACAATCCCATTGATCTGGCGGGAGAGCTGAAGCAGACTCTCTGTGGCTGGCGTCAGTCTAGCATGGCAGATGCACAGTCAACCAATTAGAAGCAATTTATACAACCATGATTCACGCAGTATCGATTATTATTATTCAAATCGAGTGTCTGCGAAGTTTCAATAAGATATATGCTTCTACGATTAATTATTGATATTTTATTCATTGATTAAAAAGCTTGATTTTAAAAACATGTTCAGTATACTATATTGTAACAGATTTTGAAATCCAGAAACGAAAGGGAGTAAAATGCCACAAGTAAATTATATATTAACATCTAAATAAATCTGAAAGTTTTTAAATGAGTTATATTAAACCAATTGTAATAAATATAGCATCTAAATAAACATGAAAATTTCAAAAGAATTTTTTGATAAAATAGGTCCTCATGGTAAATCACGGTATAAGCCAAGCCGCTATAACAGTTTTAAAATAAGAAATAATGAAGCTTGTCATCGGCCATTTACGTCTTGGACATTCGATTTCCAAATACTCCTCCGGAATCTTTTACTTAACTATTTATAGAGAAATAAAATAATACTTTGATATGTTTATACTCTACCTGGTTAGGCCAAAAATTATTTGAAGTTGAATTAATGAGCTAAATAATGATATATTACGTAACACGTGTAGATTACCTCATACATAATCCAGAATATTGATCACACATTCTGACATTGATTTATTAAATATAAAATGATAATCAAATATATTTATGAATAAATACATACACAAGTTAGTCAAAAATGTAACTATTATAATGGAATGGTTGGACACTACTAACTGTCTATACATCAAAAAAAGTCGATATTTAAATATTCATTCTCAAAATATATCATATAAAAAGTCTATAATGATCAAAACAGCAAATATAACAGGCAAACTAAGTAAAATACACGGAACTCTCATATTTGAAAACAAACATATAAACAGAACAAACTACCGCTTACTTAATGGAACGTTTAGTAGTCAGATAACTGAAAATCAAAAATGCACAGACGAGTTTTTAACTCAAATGTCAAACCGCCGTTGATATTTGGTCAAGAGTTGAACCGATTTTTAGCTATCACCGTAGAAATACTTGCACCCCATCAGTTTCCGTTAGTAATGAGAAAAAGGGGGCATAAATTATGTGAAAAGCGGACAATAATTTCACTAAACAATTAGCAGAAATACTGTGTCATCGGATAATACGCGTATCACTGTGCTATTATAAAATAATGTCGCTACTTACAGCTTCACTAACAATTTTCACTAAGTTTAATGTATCAAATATGTTTTTCTACCTCTTCTGCAATTGTGATTTAAACGTAGGAATAAAAGCAAAATCCAAAATAGACTACACAACATCCCAATCAGGGGAACAGGAGACCAACATAAGTAAACTTACGTGTTGTTGCCATGCTGTAGTGTAGCCGAGGTATTGTCTGCCACCGTACTGCTGACCGAGGGTGGCTGATGAGAGGGCTGGAAAGGGGTGTCGGCTGCCTTCACTGGTTGGACAGTCGTGTCAAGGCCGTTGGAAGGAGCATCACTCCTGTAGGGCAAAATCAGGTGGAACTGTTCTGATTCAGGGTATCCAAAAAATATATATGTCCAGAATCAAAGGGGAAACTTAAATTCCTATATTTGTGGATCCATAATGAAAGAGTATTTATACTACAATACATATGCAGTGGTGGTACGCCCCTGTCATAGATTAATAACGCTGATAACCCAAAATAAAGTAGGAGAGAAAGTATGTAATACCTGATTAAAATAACTGCTATTTTACAATCACAGAGTAAGTGTCACAATGTCAATGTTACGAAAATGATACAGTGTTATTTATTTTTAGGAATTTTTGCAAGTAATGAAAGTGAAGATGTTAATACTGAACTATGCTTCGCAGCATCTTCTGCCGATTTGTACAATGCGCGTTCGATCACCTCCATTGATGAAGTAATTTGTCTCAATGGTACCATATATTTCAGACACATTGTACTGTTCAACTTTGTGACATAGTGAGAAACAGTACTCTAGAATTGTTAAAAATAGAGTAACATATAGGCAAATCTAAATCAGTGGGATATTTGGACTTACTCTGTGTTATTTTGTGATTTTGTAGAATCTGGCACATTACTGATCATCTGCTGTAAATAAAAAAAGACAAGTAGGCAATATTGTTTAAACTCCTATATGGGCCTTTGATTTAAGATAAGTTACCTTAGAATTTGAAGTGAAAGATTGTTTGACAGGAGTTTTGCTCACTTTTTTCTTGTGTTTTTCAAGCTATAGAAATAAAATGAGTAATTAAAAATGCAATACATTGTAATACGCAGTAGCAAAAAGTGACAAAGAAAAAGTAGTATAACAATTCTTTCCTTGATTCCATTAATATTAAAAGTATTTGATCTTCTAAAAGAATACATTATTTGTTAATAACAAATAAGTTTAACATGTCTCAAATATCTGGAATGTTTATGAACTACAATGATCAATATGTGATCAATTTGCAATATAAAACATTTCAGATTTAGTCAGAAGGATAATTTGTTAATAACACAATTATACAGGTCTGTTAATAATGTCATGTATTTATAGGTCTATACAATTATAGATCAAATATAATCAATTTTTATGAAGAGTGTCCACTAATGATAACTCCTTACCCTCACCCTTTTTTAACACTGATTCAGACAAATTACAAACATAAACTTTGATGCTGTTTAAAATAGGCAAACATCTGCAGTTTAGCAGAAAATTGACAAACATGATGTATATTAGCTTAAATGCATATTAAAGGTCTACTTCTGAGTACTTTATAGCCATTGTAGAAAGTCCACTATAGATATAAAATTATATATCTAAGAATTAATGTTTATTAAAGTTATACACCATATATTTTTCCATTTTCTAACCATTCATGTCAACTAAACTTATTTTGGAAAAGGAAGTATACTACTTTATCATGTTCATTGTCAATATCATTTGCTTACATAAAATCACTCACTACAAACAGATGAATCTTTGAAAGGATATAATGACAACTTCTCAAAATTGGGACCATCTGCCAATCAGTAGCCTGCCCTTATGACTATCAATGTATGCTCCATGCAATACTAATAGGTGCAGACCACAGCTGACTATATCAGGTCACTTAGGAGATGATGGGTTAGATTTAAGTTCATAATATGACAATTCCCCATGCAAAGCCTACCCAAGCCAATCTGTATAAGATAAGTGGAATATCTAGATCAGAATAGAATTTACCAGGTATACATTCTAAAACTAATTTTAAAAAAATAATTGAAATCATTGTGTCATTAATATTGTATCACTAATCTCTCTTAACCATTGTGTGGATAAATAAGCTGCAGCACCTATGGTTGACAAATATAGTCTGAAAGTGGAAATTCCCTGGTGAAAGCCTTAAAAATATGTGAACACAATGTAAATTGCACAGAAATTTTTTTTCTGAATTTACAATAGTTTATGTTCAGATAGAGGGACACAAAATACCCTGACTTTAAAAAAAAGTACATTTTCACAAAATTCTCTTACTTTTCCAGACCATTTAAAAATTTACTGAACTTTCTAGAATCATGGAATCCCTGTAATAGCTATTATCTGTATAAAATTTATGTTTATCAGTATGTATGCAAATATAAAAGCCCAATCATTGTTATTCAACACAAATACATTACAAACAAATAAAAATATATAATGAATATTACTAAACATAGTTAATCAATTGTATTACTAATGTAATCATATTTGGATAAATTATCTAATAACTCATAAATTAGTTCTCTTATCAACAATAAGGTATAAACTTATCTACTACATAAAAAAATAATTTACAACAGTAATAAGTTAGTTTAGGTAAGAATGGCTTCAGTATAAAGATGAAATAGATTATTTTTATATGTGACAATTAAAGTTTAATATGATACAATCATACTTCCAAATTGAACAAAGCAGTTGAATCATAAATGGAAATGAGAATATCACAAGTATGAATTGAACACAGTGGACATGTTAATTTTTGTTTTCCTGCAATCACATTTCTAAATAAGATATCACAATAAACATAATAAGAAAATATCGCTACACATAAAGAGAATATATATATGGCCATGTTAACTAATTTATTAAGTTACTTTTTATATATATTACATATAAATTTTTAAAAAATCTAAATGTCAAGATAAGACATTGAATAAATTTAACATTTATATATATATATATAATTTTTTTCAATTTTGAAGCAAAATACATTAACACTATAAATAATGTTATGGAAAATAACATCAAAATAAAATGTCTGCCTTTTCTGTACATTGTTTGATGAATTGAAAAATATGGTTGCATATTTCTGGAGTTATACAATTCATGCTATGATATGTCTGACTGTGTACACAAATCACAACCAATTTTATCAATGAAAAAAGCTCCTGATTAAATGTCTTGAACAGTAATAAACCAATTGACAAAAGTATTATACATATATAATTTTTATATTCTTGTCATATGTGAAGGCCAAGAGTATTGCAATCAGAAATCAATGATTTTTTAGTGTATAAAAAAGGCAACCAGCATATTTTTCACAGGAGTTAGGGAGATACAAGGCATGTTTGGAAAGTGATTGCTTAAAATACTCATTGATTGATTTAAATGTTAGAAGCAGATTTTCAATCTCTTTTATGGGTTCTTTCTTACTGGCAGCTTTATAACTCCAATACTCATAATTATGTATGCTGTAAATCATTTGATGTTCATTCCATTTGCTAATTGAAAAAAGTCAGACCTGTTAACCCATAGAATAAAATATCAGGATAAAGTTCAGACTTATCTGTAACATAAAATGTTATATATATAATTTTTTAATTTATTGCCATAATTATAAAAGATTGATGAATAAAAAATCATTCAATAAAGCAAAAAATCAAATTAAATGTGAGATTACAAAAATATTTTTGTAAAATCATTCAATCCAAAATAAAAGGCAAACAAATAAAATAAATCACATTTATATATAATCAATGAGTGATGACTATCCAAATATAAAGTTTAATTTTTTTAATAAAATTTGAGGACTGAATGCAGTATTTGAAATAGCACTAGTCTATTTGCCTGAGGGCAATAATAATTCCTCTCATGTAAAATATTATGTTTTATTTTACTTGCCTAGCTTTACAGATTTGGGCAACAATGACAATGTTTTGAAGATTTATGATATGTTGCAGAAAAGTAATTATAATGATTTGTGAAATATTTTCACAAATAATATATTATTGGTAAATATAAATATGTATAAAAATTAATTTATGCATTGTCACAGTTTAGTTTGAGTCCCCATAGAATATATTTGGGCTGCTTTATTTTGGTTTTTACACAATTATTGGCCAATTTCTTATATGGTAGAGTGTGTCTGTCAGGCTTTGTCTTTCTCCTCCAACTGCTCCTGAAATGCATGTTTTGATTTGACTACTACCTTTTCACTTATTTTAATAGTTGTTTGTAGATAACTACAATAACATGTCTTATTTTTAAAACAAAATTATAGAAAGCAATTAAACTTTCTACTTTAAATAATGCAATTAATGTTTAGTGATAATTAAATGTATACTAATAGTAATGTATTATTGATATGATGGTTGTGGGAACACTGGCATCATCCTACCCCTCCCCAATCTTTTGTTGCATAATTTTGCAAATCTCAAGATCAAATAAAATCCTACTAAAAAAGCAGGAAAAATCATATATATTGTATATATGCATATTATTTAGTATAGTATAGATAAATATAACATAATATTTTAATTATATATTTATTTTAAATACAAGGATAATAAAATCAGAATCTAAAAATCATTGTGTGAATACAAATATATCAAATTAATTGGTTATAGTTAATTACTGATACCAATTGGATTCCACAAAATTGTGGAAATATTTTCTAATTAGAAATGACAAATGTTAAATGAAATGTGAATGCAGGCAAACAAATATTTACTGACACTGACACTGTGTCCAAATTAGAATTGTGATATTCTCATTTCAATTTAATAGTTTATGTTTCTTTCTTATTTTCAATTCAATTTTGTTTTGTGGTGGTACTGATAATTATAATGGAATTTACTAATGTACTTTCAAAACAAGATTCCCGATTTTTACAGTGTCCGTTAAATAATCAATTTATATGTGGTATTCTCAATGTTAATAAATATTTATATAAATGAACACATAAATATGTTGTTAGACACATTTACAAATATACACAATAATAAAAAAATAAAACGTATTAGTGATATAAACCTGTTTTTTCGCAGCTGCTATCTTCTCATCTCTTGACCGGTCAGCCATGGTTAATTTACGCTGTATACTAGATTTATCGATGTATGAAAACAAAACATTTATATTAAAAATTAAATTGAAATAAAAAATTGAAATTAAGTTTGAAATAACCTACGAAAAAGAAAAAGAAAAAGTATAATATTCAACAATGTATTCATAATTTAAAAATTTACATACTGGCGCATCTTACAATTTTATAATTCGTAAGAAAATAATTAAAATTTTAATTAATCTCGAATCATGAAATAGTTATACAATGTAGAGCAAAAGGAGCTGTCCTATGAGAATAACTTCACGTTTTTAACTCATCCCTACGAACGATCACGTTACAATTAAGCGATCTTTAATCTCTACGAATCCTTCTATTACTAAAATGCATTGCTTTATATTATTAATTAAAATTAAATCTAAAAAAATGATTATGTTGTATATTATATTATATATATATATAATTGTGATTAATTACTTAATATCAATTGCAAAAGGACAATATATTATACAACTCCTATTTTTTAAATTATTAACCATTAATTGAAATAATTTGAAATAACATTAAAACCTAATAAAAATGTCCTACCCATTTTTAAAAGTCATTTATAGTTTTTAATATATATTACTAATAAGGTACCTTGCTCAAAAGTCACTGTAAATGTCTTATATTTAAAGGATATTTTAAAAAAAACATGCTACAGTGATGAAATTTAATTAAAGATGCAAATAATGGAACCTGGAAGCAGCAAACCACATACCTGTATATATAATACTTTGTAAACAATTGAATCTTTAAAATATGTACACATAAATATCTATGTATCATATATTGATTGGAAATTTGATTTGACAGAACAGATCACCAATGCAATATTCAACCAATCAGTTATGTTTCTGAATGACAATTTTATTTCACAACATAAAACAATAAATTGAGATATATGCTGCTATTGTAATTATATTTCTAATAAAAGTTGTTGTTTCTTTTTACAACGCTTCAATGGATTGTAACCTATATATTATATTTAAATAAATGTTATGTGACATATCCCTCATAGAAATAGTTAATAAAAATAAATTGTTTTCTACATTTTTCGTCAACTCTTAAAATATTGTAAATAGAGATGACTCATCTTACGACCAACTTTACAAAGTTCAACCATTGCTAGAAAATGTGCGAAATGTTTGTCATATCATAAGTTATAAGCCATCTTTCAAAGATCAACATATGTAGGCTATACTGACCATGGATGATCCAATGATACCTGTCCATTCAATGCACGCACTTATTTGAAACAATTTTTATATAACTGCAGAAACGAAAGAAGTGTAATTAATTTTTTTAATAATCCTCAATGATTGTAGGAGAGCTCCTGTGATAATTATCAATTTGACTTTGTATTCAAAATGTTTGAATCATTGTCTTTAGATGTAGTACTTATATTAATCTTAAACAATTGATTCAACTTTCTGGAGATGCAACAGGTTATTATTATAAAGGGAATTCACTGTATATGCACAATAACAAGATATAGGAGATTCTGTTCTGATGAGGTTGTAATGTAGCATCTAAAATGAACTTTAAAATAAGCAGAAAGCTGTACGTGCTTCCTTTTGTATCAAACAAAATCTAGATTACAGAAATTAAAATTTATTCGATGGTAATAGTTTTTTTTGAGTTGTTCAGCTTACGTCAACTTACATCTCAAAGTTCTCTCAGTTCAAAGTCAATAATTGAAGCTAACTGTTCAGTCCTTGTCAAAGAATACAGCTTATAGAGTTGACCTATTCGAAATGCGCACATGCGTCTATTATATTCGCCACTGTCATAAGTCATCAAATTGGTGTAAACCGTGTCTTACTGGTCACTAAAAATATATGTTGTGAATGTTTACATCCAATACAATTTTGGGTGTATATCGGCAGTAAATTATAAGACCTTAGTAGTATGGAACATCTCTTTCTGCATAACCCCCCCACT
>JAUZND010003802.1:0-12060 GCA_034780555.1 Coelogynopora nodosa
GATCAGTCTGTCTACATGACTAAGAGGTATAACCTCGAAAATTTGTAGTAATAAATTTACATCACATCTGCAGCAAGGGCTTATTTTTTCTTATTTATCCCTAAAATGCTGCACAGAGCAAACCACCGTTTCATTAATTTTCTATTTGTTAAAAGCCCCACAAAGCCATTACAATTCCCAGTTATCCGCAAGCAGTCTCATGAAGCAAGTAATTCATTAAAACATTAAAACGTATTTTCTGGATCAAATTAAATTATTAGTTATTATCATTAATTATTTTAATTATTATTTATTAAATCCTCTATGTTTTCCACAATTTTGACAGCTGACGTATCGATGGGTATTAAAAGTGGTTAACTAATGAATTAGGATAATAATAAATACATATAATAATTATGTTTTTCACTTGTTTTGTTTACTGTATACTGTATATGCTGTGAATATGATCACTTAAATGTATTATTGTATATTTGCTGCCAACTACAGTATTTTTGTTATTTCTTTTATTTGCAGCCTTCATAAAATGTAATGTTATGACTGAAAGCTATCATTTGAAATGACATATCGGGTTAATTGTAAGAATACTAAATTAAATATGAAACATTTGAATCCTGTATCGTGAATCATAATGTTGACATATATAATTCTATATTAAATAACCATTATACAGTGTAAGTACATGTGCATAAATATTGTTCACGTGCTAACATACATTGTCTTCTCTATACGTATGTAAAGCGTATTGTATAAAGGTGCAATTTAAATTTTAATTAAAGTATTAAAAAAAATTATTTCTATGGATAATTTTTTTAATATTTCAATATATATACCTTACATATCTTAATTTATAAAACTATTGATGGAGACAATTTAACTGTAAATGTCTTTATATTATTGCTTTAAACATGTTTCTAAATAAAAATGTAGCGGTTTAAATATAAATATATCCATTATACGGATATATGTAGGAACTAAACAAACAATAATATTAATTTGAAAGTAACAAGTGGTTGTTGCATCATTTCTTAATTTCGTTAATTTAAAATAAAGTTCTTAATTATACGTTTGTGTGTGTTACCTTGCCGACATTATGTGAATCCTATGTGTATTATACTATACTAGCCTCTTTCATGAATAACAATTATTTATATGAAAAAATTATATTTAATTCACAACTTTATAGGTTTATGCAACAAATTATATATAATGGATGCAAGTATTGATGAAAATGAAAAGTAAAAGTTCTGGAGTTTTTTGTTTACAGTTGTTTAAATTTGTAATCATAATTTGCACAAAATAGCAATTGTAGTCCGACATTTAAGAAGATAAATAAATTATTTAAAATGTTATATAATGTTATGATAATTTCATCAATAGTTTAATTTTCCTATTACAGTGATTTGATTTTAATTTGAGAAAAAACGTTTCTAACATAGTAAGATCAACACACCTATATTTAGAAATTGTTGATTTAAATTTAGAATATATTTCGTATTTTTCAATTTATTTATTACATCATATACAATATATGATTGATAATTCTTTTCATTAATAGTAAACAGCTCAATATTTAAGCAGTTGTTACGGAACACCCGCATTTTATTGTATTTTTATTATCATGCCAAACCTTTTTGAAACTATTTTGAAACATTTCTTAAACCATCCATCAAATGTAATATATAAAATATAGTTTATTTAAATTCTGAAAATGGTGTTTATACTAAAAAAACTAAAATATTCTGTTTATTTCAATAAAACTTGAGATACACATTTTTCAGGTTAGTAAATTTGAAATAGGATACATGCACAAACCTGGTCGGAAATATAGTTTAATTTGTTTTATCAAATAACAATCAAATTAGCAATCACTTGAGTTTGAGTATGAATACTAAAGAATACGTAGTAATTAAAATCTTTCTTTAGTGCGATAATATGGAAATCTCGAAAGGCTCCGACTTTAAATAAAGAAAATGTTAATGTGATTGATATGATATACTGTATACTTTATTTTTTATTCAAATATAATCAATACGAATCTATAGATATATGAAAATATCTACAAACCAATATATCTACAAAAAGCAATTCAGAGGTGTTTCCAACAGTACATTTTTTATATGCAAATATGTTATTAAACTATATTTTATTTATTTAATATATTTTCCCATTCATTATTAAAACGATAATTGTGTGCACAATAAACACACCCACACTGTCAGACATAACCCGTCAAATACAACCCCCCCCCCCCCCCTTCAAACCAATTATAGGTGGGCCGGAACATTTCGTCCGCACGTGCTCCAAGAACCTGCAGACCTCTATGCAGCTCAACATGGTCTGCATCGAGGAGTCGAGGTCCGGGAGTGGCGCCCTCTGCTACTGCAACAAGGACCACTGCAACTCGGCCAGCCGGCCACTTCGACTGTCGGTTCCGTCCGCAGGGTCCCTGCTACTCTCTCTGCTCACTTACTCTGGCTGCTTTGCCCACTGGACATCCTGGCGTGTGCTCTAATCCGGCGGGGAAGAGTGGGGGGGTGGGGGTGGGCTGGCGACTTATTGAACTCAAGGATTGTAACAACTGTTTTAGAGGGTGTATATTAATTACATACTAGCTTATTAATACATAGGTTAATAAATGCTCAACATTACCTCCTATTCCTTCACAACTGATACAAATACATACTACAAAATTGGAATTTATTGAGTTTAGGTTTATAATTACATTAGGCATGCTGTAATATTCAAAACTCGTTATATGTTATAATATATTTATATATAATTGGTTATACGTTTAACAAACAATTTAGATATAAAAAGACAAAATCACCACTGCAGACTGAGCAGCGTATTGTACCATTTGGTATTATTATTTATCAATATCTAAAAATCAATAAATTCTTTATTTAACTATATCAAAAGTTACAACATAGTTTAAATCATATTAAATGAAATTGTTTTATGGTAAAATAATTTGATCTTTATGTTTATAATTATTCGTTTATATTTACGTAAACAATATGTGCCTTATTAAAAACCGTAACGGTTTTTATTCACATACTAAGTTAGCATAACTTCAAACATATTATAAACTAGTTTGTTCGTCAATGTAGTCGTCATTTTAACCATGTCATAAAATGAGTATGTTTTTTACACAAGAAAAATAACCATAACATAAAACAAACGAGTTACATCTTTTGTTTACACTTCATCAATTGCTATATAAATATGCTATATCAATTGATGCCACGCTCACTATTTTTACACAATAACATATTATCATATGAGTCCCACAATTTATGACACTTTGATCAAAACTTGCTAGTTTTTCCGTGTGATGCTATAGCGCAAACTTAGACCATACCTTCGCGTTATCAAATATGTTACTTTTAAAATAACTTTATTTAAAATTAATATAGTATAGCGTTTCAAATTTTAGAATTGGATCAATAAATTACTCTGTCAGTAAAATTTATACCAGTTTACCTATTTGTATATTAAATTATATATATATATTATATAGTTATATTTCCTGTTATATAACACACTGCAGTAATATATACATATATTTGTTAGTTACTAGTGTAAGATATTACAAAATCGACAGAGTTGTCACTTAAGTTATGTATGTTATAATGACGGAATGCCTATATTTTTTAAATCGTATTTTTAATCTAAATATAATTAATAGGCTAATAATAAAAAAACTATCTAAAAAATGGATTTTGTAATAAATATTAACATTATAATAATTTTCAAGTAAGCACTATCACCAATTCTTAAAATGTGGTGTTTTCTATAATATGTTAAATAAAATTGTTTTTGATCATACAATCAATATGAGATGTCCGTTTGCGAATCGAAATCAATGTTAATAATAAATAATTTCCACATGTGATTGTGATCCTCGGGATATTTCAAGTAACCTATGTAAAAATTATATATATATGTTAAGAAATTAAGGTTGAAAATGTTTTCAGAAAAAGACTGATCTTTAGCATTTTTATTGAAATGTCTTTCTCATATAAACATGAAATGACCTATTATGTTTTTTTCTAAACGTATCCCTATAATTGTGTATACTATATAAATTATATAATATATATAATATCGTTATAAAACACTGTACACATTCTATCTTTACCTCTAGATTATTACACTCACCGTATATGTTTATTTCTAAATTAATATTAAGTAAATATGATAGATGACATACAGTTTTTGTTATCCTATTTTGTCGATATATTTCGATAAATTACAATTATAGACGATATACAATATGGGGAGAATATCAATTAAAATTTTATTAAATCTTTTATTTTCTTGCTTGAATTATGACACTACTCGTTATATTAGTAAGTAATAAATAAGATATTACATATTATAACGGTAAGTAATGAAAAAAATGTGTAAAAATGTGTGTATAATTTAGACAGCTATTAAAATCAAATGGTTAAAATTTACTTTTTTTATAATATAATAATATTTTTTGTTAATTTATGATAATTTTTGACAATAACGCAATTAGGCACTACGTAAAAGTGTATTAAAATATATATCCTATTAATACACTAACATTGATTTTAATTTAAAATGTTTTTAAATATAAAAAAATCTACTACTCGAATTCACCCTTAATTATGTTTAGTTTTAAAACTCATTTAATATCTATAGTTTACACATATACAATCTTAAAAGAAAAATGTTTACACATTATTAAGGATTATATATATTTTTTCTTTGTAACTATATAGTCTATTGAATAAAAACAACCACTCCTTATAATTCAATTGGCAAAAAATCGTAAGAAAAAAGTATAGTCATAAATAATATGCGTATTATTTCTTCATCGAAAATATAAAAGTCACAAACTTGCAGTATTTAAAGTATAAAAACATTATTAACTCGCAGCATTCATTGATTATTAACGAGACGACAATTAATAACCACATTAACAAGCCCTAAAATATAGATAAAACGAACATCGCAATTAATAATCCGTCACTTTTCTTAAATAAACATGTCGCCCCACATTCACCGCACCTATTTCCCTCACCGATATTATGCACTGCGTGATGCTTGGATAACCTTCAATGTTTGACATTAACAGAAACCAATAATATTTTAGTGGTGAACCTTAAAACAGTATATAATATTAATCTTTCAGCTATCATAATGATTTGTTGACATTTAAAACAATCAAGTTGTTAATAGCTCATTTTTGACGGTTTCTAAAATCGTATAATCGATTTAAAACGCAATATTGGTGAAAACAAGTATCCCATCATTAATCTGAAGATATCTGTCGGTATTTATTCGCCGTTTGAAAAACAGAGCAGGAAAGTCCTCCGAACAATAACGGTCTGTTACACTACAGCAAAATGCATGTTCGTAATTTCTATTGAGTCAAACTATTTATAAAACAATGCAGTTAAGTAACGTTACATATTCACATAAACTAGAAACCGCACAAGTCTAACTTCTCGTGCTCTCATATAAGAAAGATTGCAAAAATTAAATTAAATTTTAACATATTGTAACAATTATCTGCGCAGCCTACTTTGCAATATTTCTAGACCCGATTTTGGCTAAAAATTATTTTTGAAAATGTGATTTTTGTACTAAAAAATAAGTTGTAAACATTTGTCAGTAAATGTTAATTTTACTACTATGAAAGATCATACATTTTTACTATAATGGCAAATTTTAAACGTATTCATATTGCAAAAAATACAGCCATACTAAAAGTAAAAGATATTGCTCACATGATAAACAAATACATTTGGTCTCAGTATATATATATATATATGTATATATAGTGACATTACCCAACCAGGGAAAATTGATTATTGTCAATCTTGAAATAAGCTGAGCAACACATAAAGGCCGGCTCCATGATTGTTATAGATAGTTTATGTTTGTTCATAGTCTTTACAGATGGAATATATTTTAATTGACAGTGCATGGCGTCGATAATTGTTCTCCGTGGAAGTCGATCTGGACTTGGCTTTCATTCCTTGTCGAATAATATATATATATAATATATACATATTTCATTGTTTCCAATATGAATATTTCAGTTCTTTCATTCGATTTTACTATCTTGCCAAATAAAACTTTAGTATTAACCTAAACTGTTGACTTATTTTTTCGTATTAAAATGTATGTCAATGTGAGATTTTTACCTGGCAAATATATCAGCTCAATTGTGAATATAAGCCAAACGGATCGAAACTTGATAATTTTTTATATGTAAATAACATAAATGTCATGACGTATGAAAAATGTTAAGATACATAAGGATTATAATTTGTATACTATGGATATTATCTATAATTTAATATTTTATAAATTAATTAATTACACGAATATTGAATGCAGAACCACACTATATTGAAGGATAACTGAGCTAGATAGATATATAAGACGAAATTTAATGAAAAACAATTACAGCCTTTTAACCAGCTGTAATTCAAGAAGTGTTCAACAGATAATTCTGAAAAATTAATTGAAATCACTCAGTCATTAAAGTTTTCAAGTTTAAAAGCTATTAAAAAATGTATGACGTGATTAATATAACTTCAATATAGAGCCATAATTGTTCAAAATCATTCGAATATATTTTTTTCATTGGATATATTCTTTGACAGACGAACTATGGTGATAAATTGTCACGAAAAAACGAAACACTTTTTTACAATATAGTTTTTTTATTGTAATAACTAATCAACATATTATATAGTGTCCCGTATTAAACAAAACAAGATGTATTTAAAAATGCGTTTTTTGTCAATATTGACAGTAAAATAAAACGTAAAATAAACCCTGTCCTTTTTGTACAATAATGTATCTGACATAATTTACAAAACGAATTATAATAATGTTTACACATGTTTTACATATATGCTTTCAATAAAAAATATCTAATAGATGGAAAAACAATTAGTTTTAAATGTTATCTCACATTTCTATAGATACATATACTATATTATTGTCCTGTGTTTAAACATGTCAACTCTGTCGGATGTATATTTGGCACCAAAAATTATTATAAAATAAAATAGGTTTTATTTCTAATTCAAGTATATGAAATTGTTGATTGTAAACTGAGATAGCGTCCTTCAATTATGTATGATATTATCTATAAATACTCCGCCGAAGTAGCCCTCCCTTAGTTAATAGTCTTGCTATAACACTCATCCTATCGGAATATCAAAATTAATACCGATGATTAAAATTACTGTAAAGTCCCCTTTCAATTTTAAAATACGAATATTATGAAGCCAGGAATGCTTTTATTTTGGGGACATGCCGGACAAAAGGACCAGTCTTTTCCTCGAACCCATTCGATTTGTAAATATATATATATATATATATATACTATATACATATTATATTATTTATCTAATACAATAACCAAATATATACTGATTACAAATTATAGTGTTGACTTAAGAATATATACATTCTAAGTAAATTGTTATTCTATTTTTAACCCAAGATAACGCAAATTTTGTTGTATATATGTTAAATGCTAGATGTTGTTTGGATGTTACAAAACAGAATGTTACTCATAACAATGTCTGTTAATATACACATGTATAATCAGATGTCTGTAAAATAACATCTTATTAAAAAAACTATAAAAATTGTATCGCTGTTATTATGGATATTGATTAATCTATTGACGCCAAACCAGGCGACCAATTTAGACATGTAACGATGATGTCGGCAAAACTTTGATGTGGCCCATGAATAAATAGTTAAAATTATTCAGTGAAATTACTTTTTTTGGTGTCAATAACTTCATCATTATCTATAATAACTAACACCGGCACCATTTTTATAGTTTTTTCATAGGCATACAGCTTTAATAATCATTTTTATCACCCCTTCTATCAACTCGTATTAGCCGTCATTCGCCGACTGTTTAGTTTTCGACCGATTGATACTGTAAACATGAAACAAAATTGTAAATAATACACAACAGTGAACTTATAAATGTGCTATGTACAAAACTTTGCAGATAACAATCGTATTGATAGTATAACTGTCTAAATCTGAAAATATTGATATCATCAACATATATTGTATAAGCAACAGTGAGTTAAAACAGTATTAGTATTTGTAATTGCACTGTTCAGTGTGCATGTTCAGTGCCTATTTTCATGATTTGCCTTAAATCTGCGTCCATCAGCCCATTCATTTCCTTTCCAAACCCCACCCATTTTTTCGCCTCACCGCGCGCTGGCAGTAAACACATACTTGTCCAAAGGCCAACCTAAGTGTCATCGCATGGAAAACATTACTTGGAATGATGTAGTACTTTTCTGTGTGAAGTGAATCCAAACTAAAATTTACCAGCTGTAAATTTACACTGATTTAAAACGAAGGTAATAAATGTCCCTGTGGTATTTATTATAAATACGATGTTCAAAGTGGATCGATAGTTCAGTCACCGAGGCTAAACTACAAATAATTCCGAAACATATTTCTGTTTAGAATGATGCACCAGGATTTCACTTTATAACGATTAAATATAACAGATTGTCGGCCAGCCACTCTGCATGTTTTTCTCTATTTAGTTTCAAGTTTGTTGTTAATATTAAATTTTAACTATATAATAAAATAAAAATAGTTCAGTATCATATGGAAATATGGAAACTTGATATGGAACATAATATCGACATAAACTTGATAATAAACATAATATGGAAACTTGAAAATATTTTTAAGTTTTCATATTCTATACGAACCGTTCAACAACTTCTACACTACATTATAAACTACAAAAGGGTTATAACTGAGATCACCTCGTTTGATTATATTACTTTTCGCTATATATAGCTATAATGTTACTATATAATGTTACTATATACTTAATATAGTTATTAATTATATTAATTAATTAATTAATTAAGTAATTAATTAATTATTATATTAATATAGTTAATATAGTAACAAGAAGATCACCACTGACTATGTTTCCCGTTGTCTTTGACACATGACGGTGGCTGCAATGATTGAGAATCGGATGTCATGGTAAAACCTCACAAACATCGAGCTTTCGTCAATAAACTGGCCACTGCGTTGATTCATATCTACTCGACAGCAACGCCGACTGCAAAATTCTTGTAGACTCCAAATGGAGTTAAACTTTAATTGAAACTTTTGGGATTTTCGATTTATCAGATATTTTTTTCTAACATCGTTCTAGTGGATAAAACACAGTGTCACTGTTGTCGACTATATTTTGTTTACTTATGCTTGCCTAAAAACAAAAACATCCAATTCTAGGTGCATGCATGTACGACACGACGTGCCCCGTACAAAGAAAAGTGGGGCGGGTATATTCCTTGTGATATATATTTTATTCAGAAAAACTTGCAGCTGCACAGTTGTTTTAAGTCAAATGTTTCCTTTTAATTTTAATTGTTACACGTGTTATTATTTCGATTATTATAGGCTGTCCATATAGAGATATGTTTCTATTAAAATTGATGGATTGTCTTTTAAATACAATGGTTTGATTTGACATCTTATCACTCCCAGGTCTGTTTCATAGAATACTAGTTATTTTTTGGATTTAAATATATGTATATATTTGTAGTTTGATAGTAAAACATTCTTCTTTTATAACCGTTCAGGAGTTCAGTCCAATGATTATTGTTTACCTTTAAATCGTTCAACTGTTATTATTAAAAGTACGTTAAATAAATATGTTTATACAAAACGAAATTTTAGAATATGTAAATAATTGAATATTATTCATCATATTCATCTTATATGACCAAATTAATAGTATCACGAAAGGACATTCTGAGCAACATAAATAAGCTAAAAAATATATAATTTATTTGTAAGAAAATATAACATATATTGTAAATAAACAAAATATAGCAGACCATCAAAATTATTTGAAAACACACAACATACAATTTTTAAATTTATTAATAATTAGATGAAAATTCATTTATATTCACAGTATAACACATTTTCACTTATTTTGTTTTCAAGTACAATTTATAATGTTTATATAGCAATTAGATGTTGCTTATTATGAAAATGATGTAAGATTTTCCACTGAAACTCTTATTAGTTTGATATTTAAATAGTTCATAATTTTGGTAATTTCCAGTATTTTAATCATTTATAGCTGCATTTTGATAAAATCCTCAATATTATTTATGTCAAGTATAGGATTAAATAGGTATAATAGCCAGGTACATATATATCAGGCATAGTATACTATATGAAAAAGTAAAGCAATAAAAGTTCACATTATGGATTCAGAAATTCACACTTCGTTTACCTTTTCGTTTATAAACAACATTAGTTGAAGGAAAAATAGACCAGACATAGTCCCCATCATAGTTGCATTCCAATCGTCCAGTATATATCTATTCTCCATGGTTTTAATGTCCTAGGGAAACTTTTCACAGTGTTCCTCACTCACATCCCCCTGTTTTCTTTGAAAAAGTCAGGATTGGAATGCAAATAATTCAGTTTGAGAGGCATACGGCAACCAAGGATTTCATATTGTTTGTTTGATCAAATAATCAATCAATTGTCGGTAATTGTCCACTTTCATATTACCCAAAAAGAATTATACTATAATTGTATTTGTCGAAATGCTTGCCTGGCATTCTTTTCGGTAAAAATAATTTTATTTTCAAGTCCCATACAATCCAAAATCTTCTTTATCTCTTGGCCAACAAATATTCCACCTTTTAACTTTACTTCAGATAAAAAAAATAGTTTTAAATTTGGGTTAAGGTAATTTATTGCCATTGTGAAGCAAAACGTGTCGAACTGTCTATAAATATACGCCATTCAGGGAGATGATGATCAATACCAATGGCTTGGATAAGACCATCTATATCGGAGCAATAGAAGAGTGAAAATTCATGCAATGTATAGTATTGTGAATAACACAAGTGTCCTTTTCGGTAACTATATTGTAGATGTTTTACAATTAGAATCTAATAAGTTACACTTTTTTACATGAAATTATAGTCAACCTCGTTTGTCTTACACGTTCATCAAGCTCCTATTGATTAGGAAAATGTGGAGTGTCACTTTGTAACACTTGGATGAAATCACCGTCTTTGTTTTCCTATTTAGAGAAGAAGTTATCATCTATTTTTTGATTTTACTAGTTGTGGGACAAATATTGGTAGCTCATCGGAGTGTGGCATTAAAGTGATAGATGGCAGTATATTAGAGGTTATATAACGGTTCTACGATTTTCGACGCTTTTATATTTCAAAATCTCAACCATTCAGAAACAATCATCGTAGCGATTTTTATAGGTTTTCTAGAAATTCTGGGTATATAGTAGAAAATGGCATAAATTTTTAACTTTCATGTAAGGATGCTTCTAATATCAAACGACAACTTCCACGAGATATGTGCGGTGCCATGATTTGTCCTGATAAAGGTATTCTAAAATATGAATTATATGCTGAATAAAATTTGGAACCATGTATAATTTTGTGTTTGACTTGCTTCGGTGCGATATAGTATTCACATACATAGCAAAATTAATCACTAGAAAAAAATGGTTTTTTGTTGCAGTTGTTGTGTTGAGTTGGGTTGGGTCAGGCGGGATCCCCGTCGGAGGAGCCGAAGCCCCTTGCTGTTGTTGTTGTTGTTGTTGTTGAGATGGGCTATAGGCGCCGCAGAATGGATTTTACGAGCGTCGAGGCTTTCACAGGGTCTCTCGTCAGGTCATTTAATTTGATTTCCTCATTGTTGTATATCCTAATTTTAGTCGGTCTGATAGCGATGCAGTTGGTGATCAGGTGTTGAGTGGTTTCAGGTTGTTTTCAACACAGTCTGCATTTGTTGTCGATGGCTTTACCAACTTTATGGAGCCAGTAATTTATTTTGGTTGAGTGGGAGGTTCTGAATCTGGTTAGGTTCTTTTCCTCTTCTGAGGTTAGGCATTTACTTTCTCTGTTGATGTCAATTCTTCTTGTGTATACTTTTTGCATATCTCATGTTTGATTTCGGACGGTTGGTAGAAGATTTTCTTGATTTCGGCTTTGACTGCTTCTTCTT
>JAUZND010003803.1:0-12060 GCA_034780555.1 Coelogynopora nodosa
GTATAGCAACTCTTCTGAGTTTGTTCAGAATGCCATACAATTTGTATCATCAAACCCATGAGGGTTTCCAATTAAATAAAATAATAAAAAATTATGTATAGTTTAGCCGAAAACATTACTGACCATTTTTCTGTGAGGATTCGCTGTAGTTTCCATGCTAGTCGGGGCTTCTCCGTTGACAATTGTTTCAACTTTTAAGCACTGAAACAAATATATGAAACTCGATAAATTTAAAATAACTAACATCCGTCATTAGATTCCTATATTAATAAAGAACACAATTAAAGTTATACATTGTTTATTGAATAAAAAGTTTTTGCTTTCGAAAATAAAATAACTTTATAATCATAGCTAGAAAGTTTTAAAAACAACGGATGCTCTGGTTTTTATTCAATGAAGAATTTATTGAAATTGTTTTTTTTAAATTTTATATTTTAAAGTAAGCAGCGCTTTCTAAAGTGCTTTAATTTTTTAGATCTTTTAAAAATCACGTGACATCGCTGTAAGATCTAGTAAGATCGTGATCATAAATTGAAGATATATAAGAAATGCAAAATTTTCGTAAATGAATTAAATATATTTCAAGTTTTTTGTTAGATTTTAAATATTGCAACAAATTCAAGATTAGATAAAAGATGAAACTTTTATAATTGTATAATATATAAATACAATACAGAAATCAGTGTATTTTTAGGGTGTTATTTAAAAATAGAATATGATGTTGTCATATAGCTGGATTGCACTAAATATTCAAAATGTATATTACAATGTTTATAATCACATTTTAAGAAAACATTGAGTTTAGTTTTCATCACGGAAGATATTTGCAACCCGGGATATGAAACATATTTTACAAAGGATCAGCTAAAAACAAGCAATTGTGATGTTATTGGTAATTAATAATATTGTAAATATGTTTTGGTAATCGATAATATTGTAAATATGTTTTGGTAATCGATAATAGCGTAAATATGTTTTGGTAATCGATAATAGCGTAAATATGTTTTGGTAATCGATAATTTCGTAAATATGGTTTCTTAATTGATAATTTAGTAAATATGTTTTGGTAATCGATAATTTCGTAAATATGGTGTGGTAATCGCAAATATATTAAATAGGTTTTAACTAATTAAAACTGACTAATTGCAATTTTATAATATATTTGTAATAAATCACAAAAATATACAAATTAAAAAAATGAATTTAGAAGTATTCAGAAATTATTATTTATTTTAAACATAATTTTCTTTTAATGTCTCATAAATACAATCATTTAAACAAATCTAATATCAAGTAAGAAAATATACGAACAAATAATGGCTTACAATATATGTAATATGCTTATTAAAAAATATCGGGCATTTCTGAGATTAGCGAGTGAGGAAATGACTGCGGAAATGTGATTATTTTCAGTTGTGATGTAATGTTCTAAACTTCCAATTATATTTTATAATTGGTAAATTTTTACATTTCTATGTATTGCGCACGGGTAAATAGAAGTTGCGAAATATGTAATATATTTAATTAATTTAAATATATATATATATTATTTAAAATGACATAAAGTTTAATGTGTACTGAAAATATGTAACAATAGACAAATAAAAAATATATAACACAGTTTCAGTTGTTAAATAAAGTGTGGATTTTATGGATTTTATGGATTTATAAAGTTATTGTAGCCGATATCTATGTTAATAAAGTTCAACATTTATTATAATATTTATCAGAAAATAATATTCAATAAGTTGTAATTATAACCATAGTCAACATAGCAGTTTACAATTAATATTTAAAGTTGAAGATAATTTTAACTTGATGTTAAAGTATTTCTTTCAAAGGTACAAGAATAAAAAAAAATTATTAAAAATATATCTCGTAATTATTTGAAATATGTAGTTGATTTTATACATTTTTTGTAAATATATTATTAATTTGATAAAATTAAAAGAGAAAATTATTATTAAATGTTAATTTAAATATATTGAATTGATTAATAAAAAATGTACACAAGAAAATCATTATCTAAGTATAATTGAATTCACAATTAGAATTTTAAAATAATAACAATTACCTAAATTAAAAAAATTAAATAATTAATTAAAATCAAATAATTAAAAAAAGTATTCATTAAATAATTATAACGTAAAGATGAAATATATAATTAATATTAAATATATTAATCAGCTAAATTTGAGTTAAATAAATGGTTACAAATAATTAATTATTTTAACTATATAGTTGAATACTCATATATCACTACTGATGTATCAAATTTTTGCATAATTATAATTATTAATATACAATGTATATTAATATAGTAGGCCTAAGCATAGAAATATAAACAAAATGTACATAAATTATTCATCATTTAAAGTAAGTATTCTTTACTTGTGAAAAATATATATACACCTGTTGAATTTTATTTCCACAAAACAACAAGTCTATATACGGTCAATCTGAGAAGAAAGAATCAATACTTCTGCTATTACCTGCCCAATCCGCATGAAGTCAAGGCTTCGAGAGACTTCCTTTCTGGTGGACACACCGAGCTGTGAATCCGGCACAATGTCACTGAATGCCTTACGAATGAGAAGACTCTGAATCATGTAAGAAAAGAACCGGAAGATTGCAGTGATAGACAGATATATGCATTGTAGTCATAATTAGATATAATTCGAGTATTAACAATTTAATTTTGAAAATAACACATTAATTTTAAACTTATCACATAATATTCCTTTTACGCCTGTGTTTTTCCACAACCACGGGGCATTATTTTGCATTTTTTCCAATTAAATATGTAACGCTGTATAGCTTACAATTGTGGGGGTGTTTTAATTAGATGGATAAATAAAGTGTAGTCAAAAAAATAATATCAAACAATTTTCCAATAATTTCGACAAAATTAAAGCTTTATAAAATCTAAAAATTTAAAAATATAAAATATCAAAATTTATTTATATATATATAATAAAATGTACTGTACTGACATGTATAAAACAATTATATTATTAAAGTGTCTTTCGTAAATTTGTAGTTATATTATTGTTATATCATTTCAAATAACAAACCTTCTCATCTTGTATTATTTCCAGCTATATATAGATATATATATGTATACCTCTTCAATCATTTGAAATATTAAAAAGCATAATATAATTGTTTGAAAGCAGTGTAATTAATTATTAGTCAACTCACCATTTCCAGATATAAATATATATATATACAGACACATATTATGTGTATATATTATGTTAGAATTGCAGCACATTTGTTTAATTAAATTTAAAAACTCAGAAAGAAGACGTATAAACTTCATTATTTACTTTGAACACGCCTATGAGTTTTGTTTTTCAAATCAATTCTTTATAGATATATTCCGATATGAATGTAACATTTTCTTTGTTCTCAGCTTTTGTAAATATTCATTTATCCTAGTTGTATTCATAATATAACAATACATTCATTACATTAAAAGGTATAACAATAAGTTGATAAATTTATTCATAAAATGGTCGATAGATTGTTAGTTATTGTTTATATTAGATATAGATTGTGATACTCAAAACGACAAACATTATATATTTAATATGAATGAATCAATTAAAATGTAAAATATGTTTACCTTGGTTTACCTTACCAAGAAGTAACTATTATAATTTTGCTAAAATTAATTATTTTAATTTTATTTTACAAATGTATTATTAATGTTAAATGTTCCCTATATACATATAACAATCGTGTAAAACAAGTCGTACACATATTAATAAAAATATCATTTTTAAAGTATAGACTTTTATGAATTACTTAATATAATAGTAATATATTATGAAAGATTTAATCGTAATGAAACATACCATGGAATTTCTTATCTAAAATATGATTAAAAAGATAATGTAATTTTTGTAAATATATATACGTTAATTATTTAAATAATTGAACGTCCGAATAACGTCCGAACTTCCGAATTGAACGTCCGAATATTCAATGTACTTTTATTTTATGCTTAATTTAAAATTCTTAAATCCGCTATTGGAACTTGTATAAAAGAAAAGTTTAACAAAAAAATAATTAAAAATTAAATAACATGTTACTGAAAAAGGTGACCTATTTGTCATTTAGAAAAACTGACATCTGTGACGATGTTTTGTCGGAAATCATTCTTATTTTTAATCAAAAAATTAAATAGGTAACCCGACTCCTTGCCTCAATAGAGACGGCATGGATAAAAACGTGGTAATATTAATGTGTATTACCATGTTCTTGACCATTACCTTAGGTACTACTTATGATATAGAGACACCACCTAAAGATAAGCTTCTTTCATAAATAGACCATTTGAAAATGCCGTTTATTTTTTCACAAGATGTAATGTTTCATGTTTCATTAAATCTTTTTCCTGAACCACGTAGAAACCTTCATTGTTGACCATGACTATAATTATTTATTTATTTCAGTATAATGTAAATTTATTTACATGTTTTGAATATTTGACACACTGGTTTATTTAAAACTTTATGATTAATTGAATTTGAATCAGCATACTAGATCATTTCTATCTATTGTCTATATATTCATATCCACAGGAACTTTATAGGTTTATTTTAGGAACATATATATATATATATATGTATATAGTTAATCAAATATGTGATTACATGTGTCAATTATTTCTTTTATAATCATACGTAGTCGTCTTAAACTAGAAACTGTATAATACTTGTATGTAAGATCATGAAAATTGCTCTTTAATTTTTTTAATATATTTTCAATTTAATAATATTACTGCAAAAAGTAACTATTCCAATTACCTTCAACTATCTTGCATTACCGGTGATTTATAATGTGTCAAAAGATACATTGAATGCACAAGAAAAACCCCAATAAAATTATAAGTTTATTTCAATTAATATAAAATATCCGAGCGTTCACCTTTCATCAAGAAGGCATAATCATGGACTTTTCAATACTTTTCAAAGACTTTTCAATACTTTTCCATACTTTTCAAAGACTTTTCAAAACTTAAGCAAATAACTTTTGGGCTTTGTTCATTATACACTATTGTTTTTTGTCAATTTTTCAACTTTTATACCTTTCAAATGTGTTACCTGAAACCAAAACCGATTGTTTTAATCATCTTACTCGAAACAGTAATCAGCACATTATTTTTTTACGCGAATTTGTTTTGTTAAATTGAAATCAAAACACCGCATACATTCGCATCGATACTCTACACTAAATTAGTTTAGTTAAATGAAGTGAAGGTTTAATAGGTTAAATTGGGAATGAAAATTAACAAACAATTCAACAAACTACAAAACGATATTTAAATGATATTAGCTAAATACCCCGATGTGATAACAAACAAACAAAAGAAGATATCGATTTTATAAGCCAATTGAGTACACTTACTAGACATCAACGTCAGATGGAATACATCAGTTATATATGCTACACATAGTCTTGCTTTCACATCTTTACGTTCTATTTTCTGCTTTCTTTTTCATAACTTCCTATATTCCAATACAAGTAACATGATTATCCTTTTTGTTATTAACTGTTTTAATCTATACGAGTGATACCGTTGCCACTAGGATACGTACTCTTGGATTATCAGGAATGTAAGTGGCCAATATATTCTTGAGCAACATCTCCAGTGTTCGCTGTCGTTTCTGGGCGAATACGGGTGTTTGGAAGGCCGCTTTCTCTCCGTTGATCACTGGAATGCATGTGATGAGAAAGGAGTAACGTATAAAAACAGCAAGTAGGATCCGGTAAAATCCCACTATAGCATGCCCCGATTATAATTTAGTCATGGATATAACGTACTCAAAATTTGCCTCATGTAATGTTTACATTAATACCACTGGTTATACCGTTTAATTAATAACGAACATTATCGGATTTTATTTACAATACACACAGCATACTACTTGCAAGTAGAAGTGTACAATCTACCACTAAAAGAAGTGGTTGACATTCTATCGGATTAAAGAGGATACTGCATATTAACCTCATTGTATCCAGCGCAAAACGTTAGATCACATATACAGAATGTGAATTTGCTAACCTGAGTAGGGATGTATTCAAAGTGCAAAAACTTATAATTTCCATCTCTTTCTTCATTGCTTCTGCCTATACAGCTTCATATGCTTTTCAAACCATTTTCTAAACCGGATAGCGTCACGTACCGAAATATATTTATATATATTGGTCGCGATGGAAATTTTAAACAGGTTGGACTTAGTCAACGCATTGCAGAAGATCTTACTATGAAAGTGGGGGTAATTTGAAAGGGAATATAACAACTGATCCTTTTTTCACCTCGTTTCCAATGATAATAAACAGTCTGATAAAAGTCTGTTAAATTGACTTACTACTTGAGAAGCAGTTAAGCAGAGGTAGACACCATCATCCACCGCAGAGGGCAAAGCAGCCACAGCAAGAGACGCCGATGCGTGGATAGATATTCATCCTAACGGATTGCTGAGACGCACCACAACGGGCACTGTCCATGAGCCTCTCTGGGCAGCCGCTGAATTTCATCATGTAAAATGGCCTGGTCGGGATTCGAACCAGGGACCTTCGGTACTAAAGGCATGCAAGCTACCTCTACGCCACCGCAGCTACTGTTGTTGTACGTTGAGGCGTCACAGAAGCTTGCGCCTCCATTGTTGTTTGTCAGTCGGTTGTTGAGCAGAAAGCGCCTGATCCATTCGAGGATTTTCAGAGCGACTCAAAAAATCAAATCCGTATATTTCACAACACAACCGGTGTGTGATCTCACAGGAAAAACTCTGTGGAAAGCATTTATTTTTACAAATATATACTCCTTAAAGGAGGTCAAACAAGTAACATGGTAACGAACAAGGTAGTCATAGTATTGTCATGGTAACTGTGACCTACATACATATAAATTCTAAGGGTTCAAAATGTTAGATAGGAAACGTAGAGATTGTATGGATGTAAGTAGTGTTTCTGGAAAACTCATCAGCTAAGTTTTCTTCTGATGGGATCCAAACAAAAGTAATACATTTATAATAGGCAATGACAGACAAAATTTTTATTGCCCTGGCCGCTCTACAACGCGGCTTGCGAATAGAAAGGATTAAGGCCTCCGCATCGGAGTAAATAGTGTCATTTATGTTAGCATGAATAATGGCCATTGCTAAGGCTAAAAACTCTGCCTGATACTGATTAGCAGACTCATGTATAATAACTAAAAAGGGGTGATTGTCATACAGTATGGCTAATTTCTTAGTAGTAGCATCTGTTGTCCACCAGTGGCCAGATATTACTGGCCGCTGAGGCGGGTGCCAGTCCATAACAGTGTGCACCATGTGGCCAAAGAATTTCCAGATAATTGGATCGTAGATTGAGAGAAACCTGGGAGCTCTCATAGAGTAAATAAAATAAGCGAGATATCCATTAACCCTTTTGCTCTTGCCAAAGGTTATGGAAAATAGGAGACGATTCATGGATGTGAAACAATATAGTAGCATGACCTTTTGATAACGATATTTGTCCCTCCTGAGTGTCATACTCTAAACCACAGTATGTCATATGATTTGTTGGTGTGAGAATAGACTTTTCTTTGTTCACTGTAAATCCGGCGAGCTCAAGCTCTGCTAAGAGAAACCGAATAATGTTAGGTATAATAACGCAATCTGCTAAAATGAAAATGTCATCAATATGGGCCCAAATAAAAGCTTGTGGAAAGAGCGCACGGGTGACACGTAAAGGAGGAGTAAGACATTTTTGAAGAATAGCAGGCGAGTTTGTAAATCTCATAGGGAGGCGATTGAAAAGATAATAAGTACTATCATACTCAAAGGTAGTAATATACTTCGAAGCCGGGTGTAAAGCTACACTATAGAAAGCATCCCGAAGGTCTAATTTTGCCATCGACTTGCCCTAAAACTGGCACCTCTCTATAAGCCGAACCGGCGGGGGGAGTAAGATCGGAACTTTTTCCGAAGCCTTTGTGAGATGGCTAAAATCTACAATGAAACGACTTTTCCCATTACCTTTTGGTACTAAGAAGACAGAAGATACATAAGGTCTATGGTTGCTCATGTTCTCAGAGATGATATCAGCCTTAACTAAAGATTTAATGGTTTCCGTAAGCTCGGGAGTAACACGGGACCGCCGGACGCACGAAGCCCTCATACGCTGCACCCAGATATTAGCCCCATGCTTGTACCAATTATGCACTCTATTAGACATCGGGACGCTAGGAGTATAACTCGGGTTAAGGCAAGGCAAAGGTTTCTGAGTAATAGTAGGGGCCCCTTTAGAATTGGAGATGTTGCATTGGTAACTCTCCTCCAAATCATCCTGAGAAATGTCGCTAGAGACATCTACTATATCCTCTTGACGAGGAACCTGACGAGGAACTAAGAAAGGGCGAATGTCAGGCAGATCAACATTGGGTATCATACTATCAAAAAGAGAGTCCCTGAGAACAGGAGGGATTTCCTCCTCTTCTGATATATACTCATCATCCTCATGATCCATGATAGATTGTTGGCTGTGATGATGCAGCCAAGACATGATACTATTAAACGCACTCATCGAGGCGGCGTTCATGATAAGAGAGGGAGTTCCAGAAAGGCTCTATGCGAACTAACATAGCCCCACAGGGGCTGGGGACCAATCCAACTACTCTGCCCAAAAGAATGTCTAGATTGGAAGCTATTAGTAAAGGAACTAAAGCTACGGCTGACTCCATAGAAGAGCCCTCCTAAATTACCATACATAGGAACAGTAGAATGCGAAGAAGAAGTACAAGGATCAGTACTCTCGGTATCAGAGAATTGGCAGGGCCAGGTATCAGAATAATGTATAGTGTAATCCTTAGTACAAGAAACTGTGAGGGGTGCGAGCTCGGGAGCTACGCTCTGAGTATCAGGGGGGGGTAACTAAATTTATAATACTAGGGAGGCTAGATAAAGATAAATTGTTACCATCCTCAACAGCGGACAATGAATCACTCGTCGACACATAGTTATCATCAGTAGCATCCAGGTCGACGTTGTATGTGGCAAACTGTAAGTCCCGTCTAGCCCGTTGCCTCCTTCTTTTCTTTCTTTGGGGCTTGACCACGCCCGCGTCCGCGCCATCGTCCTCTGGATTGCCCCCTCCTGTAAGCCGCCCTCTGGCTTGCATAGTCTCGGAGCTCCGTTGAAGTAATTCCATGCATGACGTGTAAGTGGTGGTCATCGTGCAACTTGGCTGTTGTCCATCCGGCGTTATGGCCGATGTAAATGGTTTGGATCCTTCTTTGGACTGCGTCCATCGTTGCGGCCCTGTCTTGGGCGAGGTAGATAAGTCGGAGATTATCGACTTCGTAGCAAGTTCGTTCTCCCAGGCATTTCCTGCCCTCAGGTGTGGCGGCCCATTCGAAAGTGCGAGTCATTCTTTCATGAGGATCCACTTGTGGATCGTTCACTGCAATTTGACCATCTTGATCCGCAATGACATCGTTGATTGGGTTAGCTGCCAGAACCTGATCCCTGAGGTGAAGCATCGCTGCATCTTGACGTTCCATACCTGCCTGGAGATTTCGTAACTGTGTAATGATCTCATCTGCAAGATGTTCTCCCATGAGTTATGTCTATAGAATATATATTAGCAGTCAACGTAGCCAGGCTACACAGCATAAATGGCACTACTAAAAAAATTAAATCCGTATATTTCACAAAACAACCGGTGTGAATCATTTCCGCACGCCGACTTCTGTCGTAAACCTTACAGAGGTCATTATGGTTCTTTGAGATGGGAAAACCACCACTTATATGTTCTTTGTGAACCGGATCACGACACATCTTTGCAGCTTAAATTCTTATCGAAACCAGATTGAGCAGCGCTAAACCCTCCTTTTGATTCCACTAATTTGTAAAGTCTGCTTGTGAGCATTCTCTTCAAGGTTTTCAGGATGCTTAGGTGAGGCTTACCTTTGTAAGGGAGTGGTTTCTTGGAAGCTGGTGACAGCTGCTGTTTTCAGGTTTGTTGTTTGAGCAAGAGGTGAAAGTGGCTTGTTCCGCCAAAAAGGTAAAACATCGTTAGTGAACCGTCCATGTTCATATTTACTTGTAACAGTTCACTGTGAACTATTTATGAAATGGAGGTAATTTAACTTTTTATTGACAATTTAATATCACATTATAAATACAAAAAAATGGTAATATTTAAATATAAAAATAGTAATATTTTAATGGTAATTATAAAAAAATGGTAATATTTTAATGGTAATTATATAAAAATGATAATATTTTAATGGTAATTTTATAAAAATGGTAATATTTTAATGGTAATTATACAAAAATGATAATATTTTAATGGTAATTATATAAAAATGGTAATATTTTAATGGTAATTATATAACATATATTTTTATTATCTATTTACTGCATCTATTTTAGTATAATAACTTTATTCGAAATTTTCAAACGAGCAGTATTAATATGTTCTGTAATTTTATTTTGCTTACCTTGCAAACCATATTTCGAGAAAGGAAAAGACACACTTGCATATTACTATAAATTTATGATTAAAATAATTCCTGAAAAGTTTATGGAAACGTATATTTAATATTTATTAAAGATTAAGCTGAGAAAAATTATGGTTCTGCAGTTCATTACAATATGTCCATTTTTAGGCATAAGCAAAGAGCACAATCACAGAAGATTTGTAAAGCCCGGCCATATAGCTGATATTTAGACATTACTAATTATCTCCCAACATCGCAATGATCAAAGTGTTTGTCGATGTTGGGTGTTTAAATTACTTAATTATAATGGATAAAACCTGTCGGCACGTTCTCTTCTTGTGTGCATCGCACCGTGAAAGGCATTAGTCTTATTACGCCATCTCGATGGCCGTATTTCCAGCTCAAAGCATTCCAAATAGGCGACAATAGGAAGAAAACTACAAATCAATAAATGCGGTATAATAAAATAATGAAATATTATCTCCAGAGGATAAGCTGCCGTAAGGTACGTCTACATACACACAGAAATTATTTTCATACTGTGTTATTTTTACATATTCTACAACACCGGTAGTAATCTATTCCTAACTATATTTTAATTATATTTTCTATTTTAAATAGTTCTTCCATAAACGTTGTTTCGTATAGATAGAGTATAAATAAATGCAGTATAGCCATTTAAACGAAGACATATACATATTAAAAAATATTCATTTAAGTTCTTATAAAATACAATTAAATATATTAAAATCTTATAAATATTTTTTGATTTATTTAAAAAATTAACCAAATTTTATACAATATTTTTCAGAAGTAGTATATGCCTCGTCTGTTTGCATTTATTCTAAGCTTATTTCAATAGACCTTTGGATCATTTTTATTAAAAAGAATGTGTTTATTAAAAACAGTCATTTATTTTATATTGTTAATTCTAGTACATAAATCCGCACGATATTTTACTTTTAGCTTCGATTTCTTGTTCTTTAAAAGTTGTAGGTCAAATAGATCTATAACTCCTCACGCAGAAACATGACAGTAACAAGAAACTAAACCTTATAAATTAGGTGTTATCCGAATAGAACAGTGTCATAAATAATATTATTAAAAGCAGCAATTTTCGAAGTGAAACAATGTTAAACTATTCCTGAGATATTTTCATTAGACTTTATTTATTTTGACAAAATGAATTACGTGAAATCTAAAATAAATAAAAATGATTTTATTAACAGCATTGGGTTATTAGGCAATAACTCGCTCAGTTGTTTAAGGAAATATTTCTCTTCAAGTGATGAATAATTATTTATAGAACTAGTAGTTGAAACAAACAGTTTAAACCATTTTTTAAAAATTATTTATTCAAAGAATAATAAAAAAAAATAAACACTATCAGTCCGGTTGCCAAAACCATTTTTTGGCAAAAGTTGGAGACGTTCACCTAGTGTTCGATCGGTACTACGATTACAGTACTAAGAGTGTCACCAGAAGTGTTAGGGCCACTGGAGTTAGCCGAGTCCACGAGCTGGAGTTGAACACCAAGTTACCACCTCAAAAGACTGTATTGACGG
>JAUZND010003804.1:0-12059 GCA_034780555.1 Coelogynopora nodosa
TGATGTTTACATATAATATGTGTTGTATTACTATTCAGATATTCAGACTATTCAGATTCAGTGTGTACATAAATTTTTAATAAAGCTGTTTTTTCTTGAAATTCGGATTTTTTAGGTATAAAACCCTCCTTGAATTTGATAGTCTAAGATGCGCGGTCACCCTAAATAGAACATTGGTTATTAATCCAGGCAATATGAGTCGATCCTGGCTAATCTATACTACGGTTTATGTTTGGTTTACTGACTTCTTATCAGTCTACCTTTATAAATTCTTATTGAAATGGTAACAAGATGACTTTATTAGCTAAAAACAGTTATATTTGAATTGCAAATAATTCCCTATTAACTTGTTACGCTGCTATTATTATAATTGCTTATTGTATATACTAAACACAGTGTTCTTTCCAGCATCTCTATGGAATCGACATGAGCAACCTGATGATAACATCCAGATCCTCTCTGATGGTAAACACAACACCTCCTCCACAATCGGTGAAGACCTAGAGTTGTGTCAGGGTCTTCGAAAAGTAACTCAACTCAAGCAAGTATTTCAAGAAATTATCCTCGAAACCGAGGCCGAGAAAAGACACCGCCTTGAAAATCAACAGGGAACAATTACAAGAAAACAAAAATCAAATGACGTGGTTTTAACAAGTCAAACAAATTATGCTAATGTATCTGATTCAATTCAGAATTTACCAGAAAAAAAACCTTATGAGTTAGAAGAGGAGTGTTATGCGAACTTTGCGGTTATTAAAGATAATGTTGTTGAAGACGTTTCAATGCCGATAGAAGTCGTATTGGATAATGTTGATTGTTCGAAAAAAACAGAACAAAATTTTGCTGCAGACATGGATGATACGTTTATTCAAATTAACACAACTTCAAATAAATCTGACGTCATTGAAATTCCTGATCACGCTGTTGACCACACTGAGGAATGTTATGAAAACTCAACCACAATTAAAAATTTAATATCTGAAGACGTTGCGATGGCAACAACGCAACCACCACCAGAAATCGTGTTTCACCACGTTGATAAAACATATATGGAGGAACAGCAAACCACAACTGATTTGGACGATACATTCGTTCAGAATGACACAGTCTTAGATTCAACTGATGCAGCGTATAACACTGCTGTTTGTACAGCTATGGAAGAAATGGTTATTGATGATACTGACACAGCATCAGGAGATGAAACAGTTGAAAATAGAGAAAATATTTATGAGCAGCATTCCAATCCGCTGCTGTTAAATGAAAGTATGGAAATTGCTGAAAATCTTTACGAATCTGAAGACATTTTCACAGGGATAGTAAATGCTGACGCTCCACTAGGGCATGACAACAACCAAACCGATGAATCAAAACTTGTCGACACATCACGACCACTGTCCAACTCTACATTCTTGAGTCAACGATTAGCAAGTGTGGTAGAGGAAGTGACTTCAGCAAGCACTCCAGTGGCACCAAACTCTGGCTTTGTCGAGTCAAATAAACTGACCAAAATCCGTCCTCGGTCGCTCTCTATGACCAATCCCAGTTGTGAGGTGCCAGACGGCCGCGAAAAGCGTCATTCGGTCACCTCACTTCCAGAACAGACCGATGATTACCAGGTCCGACTTACCGCCTACAGGGAGTTTTTAGAGGCGAAAAAGTCCGGAAATTTTATTGAGGTGAGAGACATACCGTTTTTCGAACATTTATTTATATAAAGATTTTTTAAATGATGTTTTTAACTAAATTTAAAAAGTATTTAAAAAGTTTTTGTTCTGCAATAAATAACATGTCCGTATCTAAAAAATATATTTTAAAGTTCTGATTATGATGCTGATTCTGATTATAACCGATATTCTGATATTAACACACCGCAATTTTTAACGAATAGCCTCGAAATGAGCTCACTTTAAAACTGCAGCTATAGACTACAAACAAATTTATAGTTATTAAATAAAAATAATTGATAAATTCAGCAACGTTCATTATATTATATATTAATATTGTATTAATTTATTATATAAAAGGCCTTATTATCTGTAAAATCTTCAACGCAGATTTTTTGCAATCGTGAATAAAATACGCAAATTTCGAAAGTAAGTTGAATAATATATGAGAACTAGGCATTAGTGTAAGTTATAACATTTGACCTAGTGTAAGTTATTGACCTATTAGAAATTATCTAATTGACCCATTATTGACCTAGTGTAAATTATAACCTTAATCTATATTAGTAGCCTAACGTTAATTTGTAACTAGTGCGTTAGTATAACATAATAAATATTCGACATATTTTAATTAGTTTGCCCATATTATATTTTCAGACATATAGCGTTAGTATAACATAATAAATATTCGACATATTTTATTTAGTTTGCCCATATTATATTTTCAGACATATAGCGTTAGTATAACATAATAAATATTCGACATATTTTCATTAGTTTACCCGTATATTTTCCGACATATGGCGTTAGTATATAACATAATAAATATTCGACATATTTTCATTAGTTTGCCCATACATTTTCAGACATATAGCATAAGTTTTATTCTGATAGTTCAATTTTAGTTTTTGTTATAAATACTTAACGACTATATATGCTATGCTATACGTCACGTACGCGCAATGTATCATGCATCCTGTTTCTCTTGGGGAAGCAATAACCTCGAAAAATGTGAGCTGACTGAGAGGTTTGCGGGATTCGAATACACTTCGAACAGAACTTAGTAAAGGCTATTCATCTAAACTAATGATTAATGATTGAAGTAGTATATATAAATATGCTATATGACGACCAGAAACGTTTTCTTTGTTTATAGTGAAACAATCATCCACTCCTTCCAGTTTGTGGTTATTTATGAATATGAACTCAAAGATATGCTATTCTGAAGAGTAACCTGATGCAGATTGTATGCACTAATTGGGCCAACACTGTTCCATTATCTCACATGGGTATATGTAAAATAAATTATGTGTACAGTTTAAAAACTAATTAAACTTATTTAAAAAACACGTACAGTACACTGAAGAATCCAAACCCGAACTAACTAGCATTCAAATATTTTTACAGCTCACATAATAAGTTCACAAATGAATGCTGGTAGCATAAATAAAAATTTACCATCTATCATGCACCGACTAGAATAAATCGTTGATATTGTCACTGCTATATACCTATAGTTGATGTATGTTGGATATCCATTTATAATTCTGAAATGTAACAATGAGAGCAACAATGATAATCATATTTTATTTTCAATATAAAGGAAATTGTCACCGCTATTATGGGAGTCCACTTTTATTTTTTTGTATTCGTTTGCTTAACAATTAACTTTCGAAAACTATTGATTTAATTTAAGTGAAAAGTTTATTTGAAAACATTGCTTATAATTTCTAATTAGATAATTGGATGAAATGTAACGCACTATGCATTAATGCAAAATTAAATGTTGAAACTGCCTAAATTGAAACTGACCAATAAATTATATAGATCTTTTGTGTAAATTGCATTTCAAATTTAATATTAATAATTTTGTATTATCAATTCTATAAATTATTGAAATAATATACATCACATGTATAACTATAAGTTAAATAAACTTTCCAAGTTATGTTTCTGTATTTTAAAATATATTTTAATAATATGATTTGGCGACGAAAATGAAAATATATAAATAAATAATTGAAAATAGTTGACAAAAACATGTTAAAAATCAATTTAAATAAAACTTATATTGTATATATAGTATAATTATAATACTGTTTATTTTATCCCTGGAACCCAATAATTTCAAATATTTTTTTCCTAATTTGACAAATTCTTTTTTTTAAATAATATCCATGGCAAGTTGGTATATGGTTTTCTTGTAGCAGGCTGTTTCTTCGTAATTGTCTACCCATTTTTCTAATGTATGGGTCACTAAAATAGGAAATTTCTAATCATTGTCAGGTACCCGTAGAAAATGAACCTTGGTATTTTCATGGAAATCGTGTTCACGCTCAGGATATTCTAAAATCACTAAAAAAAGTAAGACATTTCTGCAATTATTTTTACCATTGGTTAGTTCACCTCTTCTTCTCTTATATTTTGTAAATATAATTTGTTACACACGATTTTATTTATGACCCTGCCTGCCCTCAGTTATATATGCCTTTTTTTGGCCACCTTATCACTCCAGGTTTGTTTCAATAGGATTGTAAAAATTATTAAAAGCAATAAAATTGTGGTTTGATGAGAACACATTCCTTTTGTTTAACCTTTCTGGAGTTTTATAGTCTTGAATGTTGTTTTTTCCTTTAAACCATCCTGATATTATAATAACATTTTGTTTCTTATTTGACAGTCGCTTTGATAATTTCTAGTCCATTTATTTATTTTTATATATTTATTTGTTTTGTGTAGGTGTTAATGAATGGAATAGAATTTGACCATTTACTTTATGTTGTTGAACATTTTGTTTCCGAACATAGTGTATAATTCTATGCCAATGTTTACTGTTACTTATTTAAATTATGTAAATTGCAAAGAGAAAATAATTATGATTAAACAAAAAGTTACCAAAAATTAAGATAATATCATTTTATATGAGAGACAGGCAGTAGTATTTTTCGATTTCAATTTGTATTATGTTTCGCACATGTAATTAAGATACCTAATTTTCTGCTGAAAAGTATAAACTCATGACAATTAAATTAGAGTGAAAAATGTAAAAAAATTGATTTCACATAGATATAGTTCTTACATATATAACTTCTAGTAGATATTATCCTTTATAGTCTTATAATTTTTTTAAGTTAATAGTTTAAACATATATATAATTATAATGTGCATGAGTTGAAAGGGCTGAGAATTACATTAAAAGTTAAATATTGATTAATTCATATAGTAGCAGCAACACGTTCAATAATCTAAATAAAAATAGAATACTTATTAATTTATTTTACGACTTAATTTTATATCCGCTATTATAGTCCTACAAGTTCCTATGTATATTGTATGAAAATGGTATACTTCAACATATGTACACCATTCCACTTGTAGGAATTTTACGGTTACGTTTTGTTATAAGGACAATTTGTGTATAGTATCCGTCAGTTGTACACGGAATAATATAATTGCATATTAATACTATTACTTGCTGTAGTTTAATAGTGTTATATTAATAGTAGTAGAAATTGTGCCTGATATTAATACTAAAACAATGTTTATATTTTATGGTCCAGGATTTAAGAATTCACAGTAATAGTTTAGTTATTCTAATCCTTTATTCTATGAAATAGAATATATAATGTAGACGATACATGGTAATTGCGGATGTGGTTTTCTTAATTTAATTAAATTATCTTACGTTATAATTATTGACATAATTCGAATATGTCATTATTTGATCAGTTTATTCTACCGTTTGATGTCTTTTATTCATATCCTGAGTGGAAACGTGGCATGAAGGAGACTCCTGAGCTAGACTGTGCTAGATTGGGGATTGTGAAGATAATGTTTCAGATAATGTGAACAATAAACCTGTGCTCATATAAATTAAAATTTTGTTTGATGTCAATTTATAGATTTGTAATAATTACTAGACCTGTCTTTAATTTGTCAAGTTCAATAAATTTCTTAATTTTTACTTTTGCGTATTTTTATATACCAAAAATTAAAGACCATCGTGTGTGTAAAATTGAAACCCTCTGTATACTTCAGATTGTAATTGTTTTATTATAATATATTAAATCCATATTTGTGGATATTCACTTCCTATATGTTTTTAGAACGGTAATTTCTTTGTACGTCCTGGAAGTCACTCGCCATATGTCCTCAGCATCTACGCCAATGAAAATGTGAGAAACATGAAGCTTGGACAGCGAGAAAATAAGCAATGGGCCGTAGGAGTGAATAAAGTTCATGAAGAGGTAATACACTCTATATATATATATATATATATTAATATATATTCACCAGACTTCTATTATGTAATTGATAAAACTTTGTTTATTTTTTTCAGTGGTTCGATACTATTTTGGAACTGGTTGAATTCTATAGGTGCAATGGTCTGCAGCTGGAGGCAACGCAAGAAGTTATTTATTTAAATTCCGGATCAATGAACTAACGCGTCACTCAATTATGTTAACACTGTTCAATTTTATTATTATTATTTTATATACAGATAAATTCTTACGGACAAACTCCATAATTAATTCATGCTTATATATAATTATGTTTTCTATTAAAGACATCATAAATTTTTACACATGATTAATATTACATGAGTAATTTATATCGAGTTATTAAGACCAGCTGTATTAAATTATATATTTTTATTCAACAAAATGTCAAACTATTGGTTTTTACTGAATTTGAGATTATTCTTTTATGAGATTTCATTTGTTTACTTTACACTGTCTACCATAGTAAATATATTACATAATTACTCATCTAAACATAATGTGATTGCTTTTGAATTTGAGAGATTATACTGCTACCATATGGGTAATTATGTTGTACACTTTGGTTAGTATAAGTTATGCATAATTATATTCACGCAGGTACTACACAACATTTTTAGTTTCAGTGGAAGTTTTATTACAATTAATATAATATGTTATATACTCGAAATTAAAGTTTTTTTGTGGATTTCATTAGAAATGATTTGTACTTATTTGTATTTATTGTTAACAGTAGGTAATAATTCTTTCAATTGTATATTATGTAACATATTCAAAATTATTATGTCTCTACATCTATACAGTTAAAATTAATTTTATTACGATGCACGATTGTTTTCATAAAAAATAGTATGCTGAGTTTTACATAAAAGTTCTTCCAATGTTTTTGAAATACAGAACATATATTTCAGAATTATGATTTTTTTCAAGGATAATATTTTTTAATGTAATTAATGTAAACCTCTTTGATAAGCTGCAATAATCACCATATTATGCTTTTTCTCCTTACATTACTGGATGTTTGTACAATAGTTTCGTCTCCTCCTGGTTCCACTCGGCAACTAATTTTATTACGGTGAATTAAACTGAGTAGTTAAATAAAAAATTGTGATCTATAAAAGTTACCCGCTGTACATTAAGTTACAGCGGGCTATCTTTCCAGCTATTATTCTTTCAATAAATAATGATTATAACAGCTTTTCTATACCAACAGCTGTTTCTGTGAATGTATATATGACAATCTCCAGCGAGAATATTTTTCATAGCATAATATTCTAAATTGCTCATTAATTCTTTTGTCTCCCATTACCATAACTTATTCAAATTCATCTCTTGTTCCAAAATGAAATTAATTGCAAATCGATTAAAAACCGTTTAGACTTAAACAATTTTTACCAGTTGCATTTATTTAATTAATTTTATAAGTTTTATTTCCACATCTCCTAAATGTTCCTATTTTATAAATAGAACCTAGCCTTTGTGCAATCCATGCATGATTTAATAATCTATTTATAGAAGTTAATTATAATAACTCCGTGTAGGCACGTTTGTTAGCATATGAATATAATTTTATTAAAATTTCTACAATATCCTAATATAAAAATATTTTAGTTCGCCAAGACACATATGGATTAAAATATTAAATGAAATTATCTAACTTAATTTTTGCAAACCATTACAGATAGGAAATAAATTTATCGTACATTATATACTACAATACAACTTATTTTAATTGATAAATTATTAATAATAATATTTATAATAATTGAAACACATTTTTTAAGATTAATAAATTATAAAATTTAGTTGATGTACATTGATATCATATTTTTATGTAATTTATTTTGAAATGTTAATCATTAATTCAAATACGTATACTTCACTTTATAATATTATTTAATAATAACGCTATTTTTTTAAAGAAAAGTAAGCGTTATAGTTTATTAAATAAATCATAAAATATAAAACATAAATAAATAATTGGTTGTGAATGTGTAGTAGACCTAATTAATTTTAATTAATAATTAGTTGTGTAATTAATTTTACACTGACATCACCTAATTTTATATAATGTAATTGAGTATGAATCAATTCCAAATAATTTTATATGAAAATAGTGTATATTATTAGTTTCCTAATTCCTTAGTGGACACTGCATTACATAATAGTATGTAAAAATATATTTAGTAATATGTTCAGTTTAAAAAAAATTTTGGTTCACATTACTTGTTTGTTATTTTTTACAATGAAAATTATACTAATATAATAATGCATTTAAAACTATACGTATTGATGTTTTATATTATTTGTAATATATTAATTAACCCTCCTTTTCATGAAATCCTGTATCCCCCGGTGTATTTAACAATTTCATATGTATGTTTTCGAAAATACGATTACGAATTTATTATATACACAATATAATTAGTAATATTATAAGCTATAGAAGTAATGTACACGTGAAATTTTATAAAAATTCAAAGTATCACACGTTTACTTTAAACTTGAAACTTTGTATATTTTTGTTGGTATTATTGTATAATTATTTCTATCGTTATTGAGTTTGATAATTAAATTTTATTATTAAAATTAAATTAATAATATTACCTATAATAAATTACGTACAATTGAAATGTACCAATTATCTATATGTTATGCAGCTATTGTACTATTTTTGATTTTATGGTCCGTGAAATACACAATAAATCCTATAAGATATATCTAAATAATAGATAAACTGTTAGAGAATGTAATAGAAACCAGTTTTGGCAAAGTGTATCTTATTTTCATGACATTATATACTTAACTATGTTACTTGTTTTTTATGTTCTTTAAAAAAAATTCTATGTGTGTCTCGGCAACTTCTATAATGAGCTTAATCCAGCAACACGTATTACAGCCCTTCGTACCATCGGTATATGTGTTGCTAGTGTGACATTGGATGGCTTGTCCTTGAACAACAGTGCTCTGAAATAAATGGGATGTAGCTGGCACAAAAGGAATGTTTGCAGCAACCTTATGGTGGAGAGGAAGTTAGTACATAGATCGACGCATGCCACTGCCTGAAACTTGTACGAAATATTTTCGCTTCAACTCGTATAGTCTCTTCGATGGGCTTCATTTCATGGAATTACATTGTTGATCTCGTCGATCTTCAGGAAAATGAGGGTTTGTGACTAAGAAACCAAATCACCCGCCGGCACGTCGAGTTCCACAATCAGAATATTATAGTTTCGTTGACCGCCCATGTTCTCTCCGAATCTTTTCGTAATCTGCGACAGTCCGGTAACGCTGACTTACGAGACAGTGGAGTAACAAAAGAATTTTTGCTAATGATAGACGAAATCTTCGACTTCCTGAATTCCCGTTCGACACGATTGAAGGATCCAAGGAAGCGACCTCTCTCGGTGCATCATCTCAGGGAGCAAGAACAGCGCTGTGAAGTCTTGATAGCCTACCTACAATATTCATGTTTAGAAAGTGGTGTTTCACTTATAGAATCTCAGAAGCAAACTTTCGTGGTGGGTTTCATCATGTGCATCCAGTCTGCGTTTTCGGTATCAGGCGCATTAAGTTCTACTATTTGTGCACTTATCGACTCATAAGACCATCTCGAAATGTTTTTTAATAGCATGTGCAGATGATACGGTTGTTGCGATAACAACCAATCTGCTGTTGTTGTGAACGCAGCTATGCATTCCGTTTTAAACAGAGCTGGAATTCTCACGGGACCACTGGTAACGGGATTCCTCTTGACGAAACACCCATGGAGATTCCCGATCTGGACGATGTAGATGCAGTTTTTTGTGGTACATTTTGCAGTTCATCGATAGGTGGTTGGCTCCCAAACTATCCTCTTCTTTGCATTGCGTCACATGAGCTGGTTTGTTGTCAACGAGTGAGCGCTCAGACGCCACATTCCTACTTACGATGAAAATGGACGCAAAACTCTGCATTCCATCTAAAGATTTGGTCCAGCTTGTACATTGGTTGGAAAAAGGTGTGCGAAAAGTCGTTCCCTAGAGAAAGTTGAAAGCCATGTATTTAGAAAAGTTTGTCGGTTAGGCACTATTTTCGTGAGTATGCTCACTTTTGGGTAAGAACTCCCCAGTTGAGCTCGCACTATTATTAGCTTCTTTGTTCTGTTCTTGACACCTTCTTTGCTTCTTTGACACTTTGCGATAACACGAAAAAACTAAATGTGTCAATCAAGATCACCAACCTCAACAAATATGTCCGTAAAAAGTTCTCCAAACTTATTATTTATAAGAATCAGTAATGTTTACTGTTATAATAAAGACACATCTATTTTTCATCTGTGTATACTATTAATATTGTCATTATACTAAGTATTGTATATATTTTAAAACAAATGTTTAAATAAAGATTTTTCAATCTACGAATTTTAAAGTCTTTTTTAACAGTGATTTAATATTATCTTTATATTCCATTGTTTTAGACTTTTTCTTATGTATAAATTCAATTTTGAAATCATATATACATATTTGGAGTTCATACTTTTCATATACGTAGTCGGTTTCAGTATTGATAACTTTTTATTTTTAAGACCGAGTATCAAGTTTTCTTTTCACTTACGTTTGTTTGAATAATACTTATTAAATATATATTATGATGGTTTACTGTTGTTAATTAAATTGTTCATTACTACATATATTTTCGGCGAACATTTTGTAATGATTCCAATCTTCTAGAATTTTATAGTGATTTAACATTGTTATTTAATGTTATTTGTACATTTTGCATAACGCAAGACTCATTTCATGTAGATTCGTTCGGTTTTAATCTTCATTCATTCATATTTGGAATTCATACTTATTATTCTTCATATTCGCAATTACCTAATGCTTATTGTCTTTTATATTCATGTAAATAAAATTGATTCTGCCGGTTTAAGGTTAGTATGGACACAACAGCTTGTGAAGAAGAAGCGGTCACTATTTACGACAATGATATTGAAGTTAGTATATATTTAGTATTTTCACACTTGATATTACTTCCAAGTTACCTTTTAACTTTTTCTCCCATTTTTAAAATCGTTTCTACAGTTTTTATTTATAAGTACTTTTTTGGTTATATGTTCTATATTTTTGTCATGGTTGAATAGTAGAAACACGTAAATAATTATTAATCTTTACCAAATATAAGTAGGAACTCGATTGTCATTTTTTTAAACTATAGTTTATTATGTTTGTGTTGTGTTTCTAAAATCATGTTAGCTCTTTAAATAAATAATTTCGTAGTTTAGAAATTATGTAACGACGTTTCTAAGTGTTATAACAAATTATTTTATTTTATTGCAGGAAAGAAAATAGATAACTTTATTTTAATTATAGAGAGAAGAAGAGTGAACTTTTCTCTCCCGAAGCTCGAGCTGCACAACTGAAGTGCGGGAGAAAAGTCTACTTTTTTAACCTCATGAAAATGGCTATAATTATTCTCACCATTGTCGTGTCGGTAAATTATCGAGACAGATTAATAAATTTATATGTGAACTTAATTTTTATTTTAAAAACACATTAAAATTTGTGTTAAGTTATATAATACTGAATATCTTCCAAATTTAATCTATTATGGGGAACAACTTCAAGTACTATATTGTTTCTTTTACGCGTATATAGATTCTTTTAAATTGTGAGCTAACCGTTTTTGACAATTTTTTATAATATATATACAAACGCGATTTTTAAGAAATATAACGCGGTAACTTTGCAGATTGAATGCTACATTTATTTGATCAAATTGTTAGATATCTGTTTTATTACTATGGCGCAACGTTGAAATTATTTTCTTATTATTTAATTCCATCAAGCTATACATTGGTGCCTCTTGTTTTTAACTTGACGATGCTTATCGCTTTTAATGGATATGGAGTACTTTTATGTTAATGTTATTTCGTACAAACGATTTTTTCAATTTTGTTTTAAGGAATTCGAAGGTCCACTAGCTGCCTTGTCGCCGTTGCACCTTTCTGAGGACGGTCCGTCATCAGTTCAATCAGAACATTCAAACGACGATTTGTCATCAGTTCAATCAGATCATTTGAATGACGAGCTTTATCGGGGTGCAGGTGTATCTGTTAGCGAACTCAAGAGCA
>JAUZND010003805.1:0-12058 GCA_034780555.1 Coelogynopora nodosa
AGATGCGTTCATTTGATCCCAGGGAAAATTCACTACTGAATACACAAGGAAGCAGGAGAAAAGGATCAAGTATTTGTTCCTCTCTATATGAGGACAATAAAGTATTACATACGCATAAAGGGGTGAGTGTTCTTTTACAAATTGCGTAAGGGGGGTAGCCATTGGTTATCACATGCATAAATGCAGGGTTTTTTCGTAGCTATTTATTTATTCGCGTTCACCTTACTATGATTTACTTATTGTTTCAAATCCTCTTTTTTTTTTACTACGGAGGATCAGGATAATCAACATTTTACATGCAGCCCATTAATTTATAATCTTATAAAAATGACGTATTCTAAGGTGTATACTGTACAGGGGGAGGGAGAGGGCTTTAATCGGCAGTTCTTTGTGTACGTAATACTTGAATGGTCTCTATAGTAATGTTAAAGGTGTGGTTTTGAGTAGCAAAGTTTTTATGATCCAAGTATCATGATACATGTTTGTTAAGATGTCAACAAAACAAAATCCGTCCTAAAAATTACATGCGTAAAAAGCTTATTTGATTATAGAGACAATTAATAATTGTAATATTTAAAAATAACGGTTAAACCGAAAACAAGAAGATTCGAAAGTTGGTCATCATTCAAATTCTTTCAAGATATGAACCATTCTCTGATTACGGAATAATTGACATTGTTCACATTACATTACATATTAGTACATTACATATTAAAAATATAGTCGGTTAGACAAAACACAACCAAAAACTTTTGTATTCATTTCGTTGATATTTCTCTTATTTTCATTTGTGTGTATATAGGACAAAGCCTATTCATTCCTTGCCGTAATAATATGATCCATATTCTACACATTGTGTAGTTCAAATATACAGTCATTATTATTTTCTCTTACAGCAGTAAGTACACATTAGAAATATTGTCGACACAGAGATTATATCACTTTTAATCTCCAAGATAATGTAAAACAATCAATACACTTTTACAAAAACAATATTAATAAGAGCATTTTTTATTGATCCGTTAAGAATACTGCGAACATACATACACAACACCCAAAAACACCCCTTAGAACCCATGTCGCTACTCTCGACCTCACCAAAACAGTCGAAACAGCCAAACTCCCCCTCCTCACAACAAAACACCATAACTCCACCCTGTCCAACAATCACTTAAAATTCATCACAAATTACTTACACGGCAGAAATGCACACAATGTGCAAATTACCGGTAGGTCCTCTGTAGATCCTGCTATAGGGCTATAGGGCTAATCAACAACAACAAATTCGCTATGTTCGCAATAGTGTATATTGTACAAGTAAACTTTGATAAATTAATAGCTTCAAGAACGGAAAGCACAATTATTTACATAAAAAATATTCTTACAACACTCGCTTGTTGTTAAACCATATTTGTGGTTTTATGTGCACACTATGTGGTTTTATGTGCACACATGTTACAAAAATGATAGGATTTTTATAAATGTGCATAAACTTGAGTTTAAAAATAAACATTCTAAAAATGATAATTCATAAAAATAACATTAAAATACCTGTAATATTTCATAATTAATAATTAAAAAAATATGTTCATAAAATAAAACGAAATAATCGACTTTAGTTATTATAATTGTTATTTAATACATAGCTATAATCACAAATAAAAAACAAAATAAAGTATCTGTTGCTCGATATACCTTTCACAACTTGTTAGATGTTCGGGATGCGGCGATTTGACTTTTACAACTTTTTCTTCATTCCATAGGTGACGATAGAAAATATCAAATCCTGTAAAAACAAACACGCCGTTAAATAATACAAGTAGTATAGGAATTTCAATTCTGGCACATCACTTGAAATTTTGACCGTTGTACTTTTAACCTTTTTAACTTTAACTATATATTATTTTAATGTTTACCTCCCATTTAATTATTTATAAATTTAAACACCTCACCAACATTTTCTTATAAGAAAAGTATAAATAGAGAAACTTTTGCAGCTAAAAATCAGTCTGCTTCCTGATTTTAACACGAATGGTCATATTTAAAAGCGCTCTATCTCTCTTTTCGGATTTAGCATTTTATTTTATAACTTACTCTTGAGATGTCTAAAATTGTGATGGATGCTGCGGACGTGACAAATAGTTTGAAACATGTTACAATTGGAAACGCTAATCAATTTTCTACAGAACTCGCTAAAAAAGGATCTAGCGGTGGCAAAATGAATAATGCGATACGAGCAAGCATTGCTTTGACACCATCAAAGAAAAACCCGAGAAAGTGCTGGAGTTTCTGGGGCGCATCGGCCTCAGGGCCCGCGACAACTAAGTGCCAAAAAATAGAGAGAGAGATCAAGCATTGCGGGACCAGTCAAAAAAGCAAGTGTTTATCAGATCCGGTGTTTTGGAGAACAACTTCGGTGTTTACACTCGGGATCATGGCGTCCTACCCTTTGACAAGGCTGGTGACTACGCGCTTTTCTAAGTAGTAAAATTTTTCGAATCGAAGGTTAAAGAAGGACTGACACAACTCTCCGCCAACAGCAGTGGTGCATAAGTGAGACCTACCTACTACGAAGAACGACAGACAGCATTGTTAAAATTGACTCGGGACTTTAAAGCTATCGACTAACGCGGTAAAAAAATAAGCAGCGCCATTTCAGTTCGGACAAGGGTCGTACCAACTCGTGATTCGGGCCACAAACTTGTTCTGCGGTGACCACATCCACAAGGATTTCAAACATAGTGTGGTCTTCAAACTTTATCAAATACGATACAAAGAGGCTAAGCCAGTGGCACCTTAATTTCAAATCGAGCCAGAATTGGACCCTTCAACGGAAGAGGAGGAGGGGGAGGAGAAAGAAGATGGTGATAATTCCGAATTACAGTCAAAGACTAAAAACAGTGATTATATACGATAAAAAACATTTTGACTAATCTAATGTATAAATTTGTTGAAATATATATATATTTATTTATACATAATATATGTTGAACTTATAATTGCCTTTAATGTAAATAAATATTACACATTGCTATAAACAAACCCATTTTATTTAACTACATACTAGTCTTTTTTATATTTAAAATTGGATTGGATTGGAAAAGGATTGGATCTTATATCCAGGAGGGTGTGGAACGAAGATGCCTGTGCATCGTCAATTATGTGAAAAATTATGGTGTCCTGCACTACCCCTTGATTAATAAAGTTCTATCTGTAATGTAAAAATGATAACTTTTGAGAATATATATTTAATTTACACAAATTGTTTCCTTAACCATTAAAACGCGACTTTTTTAAAAGTAACAAGATCAAAAAGTCAAGTGGTGTGCCAGAATCGACTCTTCCTATACTATTAATACACACTTATTATAAAGTAGATAATATGTATCTTTGATATATTTATATATAGATTTTATTAGCAAAAAATATATAATGTATTAAAACAAAATATATCAAGTAGACCTACCAGCGACTGGTTTGATATTATCCCAGTTCTTGTGAATATATATTCTCATACCGGCGATTGTCCAGGTATCAACGGGAAAGTCGGCGAATGATTTCAAATTTGTATCTAAGAGGCGATAGCTGAAACAAAGATCGATAAAGATTAATTAAAAAGAATCAGTTGGTATCATCAAAATTCGTTAAAGATGCGAGCTATTCTCCGATGACTGACTTATTTACATTAAATTTTTGTGGCGGTAATATAAATAAATATCACTTCAATTTTGGACAAAATATATTTAACAAGTAGAACTACCTAAAGTATATGGGAAGGTTTTACTCCCATTTTCTATCATCAGCTCTAACATAAAAAGTAATAGGCAAATTGAGCTAAAATTATAAAGCACGGATATGTATATATGCTGTGAAGAGGTGCACACAATTTTACAAAAATTGATGACGTGGTTTAGTGTCTGTGACGTTAATATTGAACATGTGTACGTTTAATGACTGTTTGATAACTTTCCATAACAGTTATAACACAGAAATTTCATACATGTGACGGATCTTTTTTCATTATAGCATTGAAATAATCACTAATTAGGTGACAACCTCAAGAATTTCCGGAATTATTTTTCTAAGACTACACCATGAACAATCAAACTAAAACCTGCATATTGCAGGTTTTCATACTTCTTACATACTTCTATAGCATAGAGGTATAATTACCACCTATTTAAAAAATATTCAATATGTTTGGTTTATAGTTTTAAACGGCGCATATATTAGTGTTAATCTATATTACAATCTTATATACCTATGTGAACAAGCCCAGTGTCACTGTCTAGAACTCCTGAAAGTCTGGAAATATTCCTCAGAGAGCCACTATGTGGCTTGGCTATACGATCAAAAATTTCGTAATCAATGACTACAGTTTCTTGTAACATATACTCGCATTTTGCAACACTTTGTGAACATATAAACCTATCCAAGCGACCACCGTGAAGATCTACTGAAGGTAATAAAACAATATGGTTAAAGGTTCTTGTAATTGCAGCAACCAATTCCAAAATAAACATGACCACCAAATCCGACGTCATCATATTAGTGTGTCGGCAAAAAAATCAATACTATATGATATTTTGATTTTGACATTGTCATATATTGACGTTATGGACAATATTTAATGTACCAATTTGTTTCTTACTTTTAAGAACATTAGCATCCTCTATGATGCTAATGTGTAAAAATGGTAACTCAATGAAACGTTTACTTTGAAATAACAGTCTCACAAAACTAAGGATATTTTTTACCCTTCCCATTCAGAGTACTACAACCTTGCCAGTTTTTATTTAAGTATATAACTAAATGATAAAAAACTACTTAAATAGCAACATTTAGTAAACTAATGACATTCCGATGAATATGGTCATCTTATTATTACATTATTATATAGTATACATACACATGTATATACATCTATATTAAAAGTATAGTATGGACACGTAGAAGAATATCCACTATAATATATAGATAAATAGATATAGTATATAATAATAATAGAATATATCAAATTTATTAATATTTAAAAAAAATTTAGTGTCCGGATTATTGTTGGTCAAATTCGGGCCAGGTCATAATTTCTCGCGTATTCATTAATTATAGGTATTGTAAATCCTTAAAAATAGTATAATTAAATAAGTGTGTCCAACTTCCTCACTCAGGCCTAAAAATCTACTTTAGTGATGTTTGCCTTGCTGAGTAAAATATAATTGCAAATATTCAATGTGTTATCACTAAACACAACCATAATCCAATTCATAAATGTAGTAATACGGATTTAAAATATTATAATTAACATTTATAGTTATGTGATAAATTATGTTCTTCGTTAAATTACTCTTAGACAACTTTTTAAAACTTAGGGCAGACCGAGGTAATTCCCATAATTTTTTTGTGATCGAAAGAAAAAATAAATTTGCATAACTATATGTAACTTTAATATTTTTTAAAAGATTAAACCTCTGATTAAACCTAACATATAACAAAAATCGTTGTAACGTAAATCTGATTACATTTAAATCTGTTGGGGGTAATTCCGACAGTATTGGGGCAATTTCAACACTTTACAAAAGATACAACCAAAAAGAAGTCCCAGAAGAAATGAAAAACATAAAAATAAACAAAATAATTGATAGATAATTTGTAAGAATCACATATTTAGCTAGTCTTAAATTCTCGGTTGGATTCTGAATTAGTGTTATTAATTGCGTTTAATGCGAATTCGCGTATAACTCCGGAAATCGAATTTATAATGTTTCATTTTAATAATAATTGTTTTTCAAAGTTTTTCAAATTATGATGATGATGTTATTTTCCAATTTTGTTAAAAAAGTATTATATTAATAAATAAACAAATAATTATGACAATCATATTCATCACTCGAAAACATACTTAATCATATATTAATCTATGGAAATTCTTAGAGAATGTTCTAAAAAACTATTTCAAATTATATGACTAAAGTCAATTTACCCTACGTTATTACATATAAATATTTATAAATCATTTATAAATATCCACCGTATCACAAAATTTTTTACACAAACAAATATGGTCAGATCATTATAGTTAGATTTGTTGCATTAGTGTTATTCTGAAAAATTAAATCGGGTACTTCTTCTTCTATCAAATATACATTTAATGTATATTTCTCACTCAATTGATGTCCATTTTCATATTTTTTGGTTACATTTCATTATCATAATTACGTAAATATGTCAAGTTTAAAAGTGTATTAGAATAAGTTATTTAACTATACGCATTTCAATAAAAACGAATGAGATATGAAACAGCTGCATATTTCGACGTTGTGAAATCTCAAGTATAGTATTGCGCAATATAATTGGAATACATGATTAACATCACCTATTTATTACAGTTAGCAAATTAATAGTACTTTTCATATATTTGAGTAAATTACGCTGAAGTACATAAATTTGAAATAAGGTGTTTGACTTTATACACAACGTAAATATTATATGTAATCTATGGAATTAAAAAGGTTATGGTATACATTTCACATAATTTGACGTGGTTTATTCATTTTAAGTAAACAGGATTAACATATTTCTCTAGTTTAAAGTTCATAGCATGATTTTAAATTGAATTAATATCACAATATATGGTAATAATGCGAAGTTTTAACTAAACCGGACATAAGCAAAATCGAAATTTAACCTTGACAACATAGAGGCGATCGAGCTAAAGCGTAATTTTTAAAATAATATATTTAATTTTTGATAAATTTCTAAGCCATAGGCTACCTATTTTATGGTCAAACAATAATATAAACAAACATATTTCAATGCAAATCCCTTTATTATACTTAAATGGAATTTTCACACGCAGGAAATCATTCCATTATGCCATATCACACTTGAATAATGAAGGTCAAAGGTGCATAAAATTAATAAATAAAAAAATCATTATAAAAATAAGAACCTCGGTTGCACAGTATAGATATATTAAAAGCTTATAAAATGACAGTGAAATAAATATATTAATAAACCTTTAATAAAAGCTTCGTTAATAAATTTTATTAAAATCTTATGTCAATTTTTCAATAATACTTTTAATTTTATTTATTTCATAGTATTATTATATATGTAATATATATATAATTTGTATTGTTATAAAAAATGTCAAATTATAAATTACTGCACATTTAAAGTTTGTTGTATGATATATGTTATTACTCACAATAATTGTCTATTATAATATGGTTTGTTTCTACTTGTATAAATTACTTCTTAATCAGTCTGAAATGCAATAACACAATTGTAGTTAAGAACGTTGACTTCTTAATTTAATAATTTTTATAACATAGTTTGCAATGTTCTAATTATTAAAATTTGGGCGTTGTTTCACTAAACACTTCTTTCCGCAATTGAGAAAATATTATTTTAAAACATGGTTAATATAATTAGTTCATTTCTCAGCATTTTCAATCTTCCATATTGTATGTAGTCCAATGATGTCAATTATTATAATCATTTAATTTTCAGCTTCAAATTGCATAAAACATTTAGGACATTTGTCATTCGACAATTAAATACATATCAGAAATTTCATTCTCACTGCATCTCGATATATATCATCATGTTGTGTTTTCTTTTCATAAAAGTTTTTGCCACGTCAGCGTGTTATTACCGTCAATACACTGAGACTGCGAGATACATTGATATCAATTTGTGCCCTTTAAGACCATCTGCGACAAAAGTAGTCAAATCCACAAAATATGTTTTATAACAACAATTTGTTATTTTCCGTCGCCAGTTCTATGCATCTAATAATCATCTCGCACAATCTTGACAAGACCGACAATGCTTCAATCATCAAATGACTTTTAATTTAAAAAATAAATTAAAAGAGGCAACATGTAAAAACAGACATTTAAATGTACAGAACGTCATTAAAAATTATTTAAAATGCGGAGAAATCGTCTCATAGTGTGTGGAATTGTGATATGCCTCAACGTGTTATTTCAGTTGGACGGTTAAGATGAATAATGGAGAGGGCAGATCCTGGGGTAACACAAGTAAGCAGTTTGTTTTTTAGCTTATAGTGAGCAATATGGGGGCATCATCTAATTCCTTATTCCAGAGTTCGTGGTTTGCGATGATTTCAGGATAGTGGATTCCGAGAGAGAAACGTGCAAGGGTTCTATGATTCTGATTGAGCCTCATGGATCGCGTCGCAGTCAGAGCCATCGCCTCCAAACCTTAATTTATATGTCTCGCTTGCGGTTAAATGGAATAAACAAGATAATTTGTTAGCTGCCATCTAAGTTGATGTTTCACGGGCACGTGCACTGTCTGCGTTGAATACTTTCCCTCCGAGATATATTAAATCATTGACATTTTAGCGTTGTACCATAAGGTGGAGTTTTGATATGATGGTGCTGAATGCCGATGTGCAAAACTTCGGTCTTTGAAGCACTGATCTCTAGACCAACTTTGTTTACTGCATAATAAAACCTGTTTACCGTGTGTTGCGTGTCTTCAACTGTGACATTCAATAGTGCAATGTCATCGGCAAAGGCCATATGTGACAAGTGAACTGCAGGATATCTCGAACTTCTTCGTCGTCTTACAGGGTACCCAGTCAACTGAGTGTCACTAAGCACGGCATCAAGGATGACGACGAAGAGAAAAGGAGGAAGTGTGTTTACTTACAAAAGTTATAGAAAATAGTTTACTGACATCCAGACCTATACTTACAAGCTGTTGTTGTATCATATAGATTCATTATGGCTCTGATGAGTACTATATAAGTGTACAGATCGAAAACCAGTCTAAACGGTTCTCTCGATCATATTCCCTTTCAAAATATATATTCAGCACAGAAACATGGTATGCGCTAGAGATGAAAGGTATCACAAAATGTGGGTTATGAAAAAATATATTATAACAAGCGCGGCACAAAATTGGTAAATTTTCTACTAGCTCTACATGTAAAAGTTAGCAAGCATATGTCCCAATAAGTCAACGATATGGTAGAGAAAGCGAAAACATAATTCATTTATTGTGACTAAATTCTTAAATTTAAATGCAAAAAGTTTCTGATGTCGATTAGTAAATGACAATCGACGCATTATTCACTTACTTATTTTATTAAATGCGCAATCGAAACCACCTGGTCATATCCCCTTAAAAAGAGCAGTTTTTTTATCACTAACTATTTTCAGAATTCAAATAAATTGAGATCTTAGTATACCAATTTAAAGATAAAATATTAATATTACATAAAACTATATTATATAGAATTAAAACATTATATTTTAAAAATATATAATAATAATATGGAAATGCTATTCACTTTGAATTTAACCATAGTCGTACTAATATAATTTGTTTAGATACATTTATATTTACATGATAATAAACTGCAATCCGACCTTTTTAATAAAAACCAACTGATTCGCACCAATTTCTTCATCAAACGTCATGCCACCCTCGACATCTTTTAATTGCTATTTTAAAATATCAATATCTTAGAATTCGAAGAATAGTTAGTGATAAAAATACTATTTTTAAACGTTTCAACGAACTTAAAACTTTTAATTTCCGGAGGTTATAAACCAGAACAAATTACATCAGCGATGGATCACGCGGTAAGTCAGCCCCGAGAAAATTAGCTAAATAATAAATATATTTATCAATCTAATCGTGTTCCTTTTGTTACTACTTATAATCCTCTTCTTAAAGATCTTCCGTTAACTTAATAATTAAAAAAACATTTACATTACTTCATTACTTAGATTAATAAAAAAAAGGTACTCCACGTAATTGAGCTTCAGCTGTTCACTTTTCCAAAAGTCCTCACGAATTAATAATATTAAAATTCAATTTATAGAAATAAATCAAAATTAGACCACTCAGTAACGTCGCCAAAAAAAAGAAAAATATATATGTAAAATTAAATGTATGCAATGGTATAAATAAAGATGGGAGATCTAGTTAAATATTTTTATGGTTGTTTTTAATCGTTTTCATTCTACACTTTTATAAGATGCTTTGTATATTGATTCTTCTATTGTAATGATCTAATTTGTTTACTACATTTTTATTTCTAATGTTATCTTTATTTCCAAATTTTCATTAACATTTTTCTCATACATATATTTAATCTTAAAAATGATGTAATTAAGACAATTAACTATGCAATATTACTATAAGTATGTACACATTGGTCAATTGTGTCCACATGCCCTTTGATACTTTTGTAGTCGAGTATCAGCTCTGGCTTGCGAACTTCTCAATCACTGATCTCTGGTGTACGACGGAGTGTTGACAGAAGGATAACTGACTTTCCCTTCTTTGGACATAGCTAGTCAGCACCATCGTTCGTATGAAGCCGAACCCTGTGCTGAAAACCTTCCGTTGATTATTCTTCAAGAAGTATGATAGGATCTCTCTTCTGTTGGCTCTTAGAGTTCCAAAGAATGTTAACTTCCGGGTCAGAAGAGCAGTGGCTGGTCAAGTAATTATCGCAAGTCTCATTTCTTCCTGACCCAACGATAGGAATAACAAAATCCAAAACAACACGCTGCCCTTGACCAACTTCTTCTACATTGCCGTATTTTCCCAGATAAACCTGCGAATTGAAGACCACAACTACATACATCTGAGAACACAATGAATGTGCATCAGTAGTTAGCTAACTAACAATTGACTAACTAACATGCTAACTAACTGACAATTACTGCGTATTAATTGAATCCTCACGACACTGTAGGGGCCTATTGAATTAGTAATCCCAAAATACATACACATACTCACAACAACGCAATAGCTATATTTACATGTTCCAAATATCATATAACTAAAAGTCAGTTAGTATCCGTGTCACACTTCATTAACGAACAAATTGTTAGACAAAAACCTTAGGGTGTGACAGAGAGTGTGTCTCTAAGTGCCCAGTATTAAGGGTTAATAGTTATATTCAAAATAAATCAATTACTTGTATGAATTTGGTTGATGATTTCCATAACGTTGATAATCCTGTGATGCAACTTCATGCTGAGGAACTGAAATAAAATGTTGATAATAAAACAATTGAAAAAAGTTGTAATAGATTTATATTGTACGGTGTTGTTGATTTTTGATAGGATTATGTGACAACAATATTATATATTTATTTAGAAATGATCAACAAGATTAAATTAATAATAACAAAACCCATTAAAACTGTTTGCATACTAAAGGTTTTTCAATCAACAGTATTAACGTTAGCAATGTTATCTAAATATAAATGAGATTACTATGACATTTTGTAAGATATTTAAAATAAATATTTTTTGATAACAAAAAAGGCGACGCAGGGACTACGTTCTAAATGTACTAAACTGTTTGGTAAAATGATGTAAGAGGGGATGATTACTTAGTTCCTGAAACTTTATTAATGGACATTCATGTAACTTTTATACACATCATATTGCGGACATTTGCTCTGATATTTCGATGTGGAAATAAACTTATATTCGTTACTGAAAGTGTGGTACTTTTTAAATAATGTTATTAATAATAATGATTGCTATTTCTTTTAAAAGTGAATATAATGGTTGATAGATAGTTGTTTTGTAAAATTGTACAATCATAAAATGAGTAAGATCCATATGATAGTACCTTACCAATGCAACTAGTAATAAAGATAGAATATAACATTATTATAGCAAACTAGTTATTAGTTTTGTAATTTATTATTTAGGAGAAACCATGAACAAAATATTTTGTATACTAACATGGTAACAATTTTTTAAAAGTCACAAAAGTTTAATTGTGTTTCTGATAGAGTAATTGTAAGTTTAAAATGTAACAATTAAAGGTTCTATGAGAAGGAATTTGTTATGGTTAATATATTATGTATAGAAGTAGTATGAGAGTGCGCGGTCTAGTTCACACCCCTCCCCCCCCCAAAAATGTAAAATTATTTTGAATTTTGGCGCAATTTTTTAATTTTTTTTCAGCCAATCACAATCGATTATTTCATTTTTGGTTACTATGGCTTCAGATTGTCCGATTTAAACAAGGTCAAGGTAGTTTCCTACTA
>JAUZND010003807.1:0-12058 GCA_034780555.1 Coelogynopora nodosa
GGGGGTTGACAACCCTATTGCGTATTCTTTTAAATAATCAAAAAATACATAATCAATCCAAAACTATAAAATCAATTTGATTGCAATCTTTTAGTAAACAAATTGCGTTAGAAGCACTTTTTGAATCAGACGATAATCGATCGAATTTATTTTTAGATTTTAGGTATTAAAAAAGCATTTCTTGGTATGATAGCAAATATAAATATTTTTATTTGAATAAGCGTATGAAAATTTAAATATTATGATTTCTATCAATGTTAAATAATTCTTATGTTATTCAAAAATTCTTGACATCTTTATAAAAATATATATGTTTCGTTTTGTTGATTGTTAAATACAATGAATCAGAATTTAAAACATCAATTCATGGACAATTCCTTTAATTCATATATATATATATATATATATTGTTTTTGCTCTCAATGATATATATATGAATAACAATTTAAGGTTAATCAGTTATGGTAGTAAAAAAAATTGAAAAATTATACTAAAATTTAAAAAAATAAAAACCACATTAAATTTTACATATTTCTATTCTTAAAACTTGTTTTATATGAAATAAAATGATAAACACATATTTTAAGATGTAACAAAAATAGATATTTGAAAAGATAGTGAATCCAAATTATTCGCATGTTAACCTTTGTACAAATAGTGTATACTACTTATATATACTACTAGTTAGTATAATTCAGCAGTTATTAATTGTTCGTTGTATAATTATTTTTCAAATCTAGAAAGCGGCAGAGGAGCTGGTCACCTCAAAGAGAGGGAAAGGGTATTTACATCTGGCTGAATGTATCGATTCGATCACGCAGTACTTAAACCAGCACAGCAAATGGTTAAAGCACATTATTGTTTTATAAAACACAAAATACGTTCACGATGAGCATAATAATAAGTTTAATAATTATTATTTACTTTCAATTAAACTGACACTCTGTGTAACCTGTGATGTTTCTATTGACATATCCAAACTTACAAATTGCAGGATTGCATGGCTAAGACAATTTATTAAATTCAACTTACTGATTTTGCTTCATTTTGTCTTATTTGATTTATTTAAAAAAATACGTATAGATAAATTAATTTAATTTTCAAAAGAATAGATCTAATTGTTATACAAATTGCTATAATTTTCAGATTTATTATAGTTTAAATTTTGTTTAAAAAAGTTTATATATATAATATAACAACGATACACATTTTCAACCTAACATTACTAGGCTAGTTCAAACATTTTATAATAATTGATAATTGCGAATACGACATTTCTAATATTTGGATAAGAGGAGTATGCGATATGTTTACTAGCACTCGAAATACAAAAAGGCGAATGCCATTATAGGTTAACTAACTTACCATGATTACAATTTATCCATACAATATATTATAGATGTTGTAGAATCCAGTTCATGTACAAAAACTAACGCTTATATTTTGAGATTATTATTATTTTTTTACATTTGCCGGCCAAGAATTTCGCGGCCGGCGAAATATTAATCCCAACATGTCGACGATTTGACTCACCTGGCTGACCGGAAGAGCCCACTGTTTGGATTCGATTTTCCGCAGACAGGGAAGCACCAGTTTGAAGACTATTCCCTCACAGCAGAGGGTGATAATGGCAAGGATAATACCGGAACAGAGGAGCAACAGAGGACCCGCAAAATTTTCCGTTCTAAGGCGATTCGATTTCTGTGAGCGGGGAGGGAGATATATATATATATATATACAATAGGTAACACATGGTATATGGTTATGGTCGTGTAAAATAATTGGAATCATTCGATTGTACGCGCAGTCAACTTTGACATTTTTACAATCATAACTATCATTTTCTAATATTATGTTTCGTATATTATTAAAGGTATGTGCATGTTATCTATAGAAATTGTCCATTTATACGTTGAAAAAACTATACGTTCAGATATGTTTAGACTTTTGATATATTTTTCATTTTTTTAATAAGATCAATTGGCGAGTTTGTTTCCTGAGTTGGGTGTAATTAAATATTTCATAAATGTGTTCTATAATGTTACTGTAATTAAATAAAATGTACTATCTGAAATAGATAGAGGACTTATATAATTAGATATTTTCAAAAGTAAATATTATTTTAGACTTTAAAATTTATTCTAGACGTGAAAATTTTAGTCAAGCAAGACTAACTTATTCTTGTACGTTATTTTGAAGTATAATTTACAATTCCGGACGTTATTTGAAGTAAAGTAATTAGATAACTTTACCAGTTTTGTTTGCTAGTTATCTATTCTTCTTTTATTTATGTGCCTCATATTGTTTATAATATAATATATATAATAGACATAATTTTAATGTTTGTTTTCAATTTAATAGACTACAAAGTATAAATCAGCTAGATCTCGAAAAAGTCTCTGATTCTAAGCTAATATACAAAGCTAGAAAATTGTATCTGAAACAATATAGAATTACTATTAATATTACTGTTATATTATATATATGTTAACTGTATATTTCCATCATATTAATTACAAATGAGAAACTTTTCGTCTTTACGATTTTTTATAATGAATATTAAATTTATAAAATTTAATTAAATTTTAGTATAATTATATATTCCATATATACGGAAATCTATATTATATATATTATGTATATATAAGTCATATATATACATAAAAAAAGGGATATTTAAATATAAGTTATACATCCACAAAAAAAGTATTGAAGCACAAAGCACAATAATCAATCAAATGTATTTAAAAAATCTGATTATAATATCTTTATTGTAGATAAAGAATACGATTATTAGGAATTACCTTTGTTATTTAGAAAAAAGAAATACAATGTGCATAAAAAATAATAACTTAAAAATACTTTAAAGTATTAAAATCCACAAAATTGAAAAATAATTCTTTAAAATGTTATTAAGAAGAAGCCACTGTAGTCCTGATACAAATTTGAATAGCGAATATTTCTGTTATTTACTTTGGGTTGAAAGTAATTTAAATAATCTTTAATATTACATTACAGATGCAATGGTTGGTTAATAACTAATAGTTCTACTTGTACATAATATTATATACATTCATATACATTCAATACACGTTGCATCTGATATTGATCGCATTTTTGTTATATATGTAAACATTATAATGACATCATGGAATACATAAATTTAACTATACATTTTTATATTTAAACGAAATTGAGAAATGACATTTTGAACACGAATTTTTATAGCAGAAGGAAAACTCAGTCGATGATATTTAAGTATGATAATAATTACTTTATGATGATTATAATTAAGTAGAGTAGAAATTATTCCCCATTAATTTAGGAATAGCAAACGAATTCTACGCAAAATAATACATCTAACTGAAGATTTCAACATTTAAAGAAAAATTATTTAAAATAGTTTTTTCAATACTGTTTTGACAATGTTAGTCAGAGGCAGAGACAATAATTCGACTTGAAGTATGTTTTAAACCACATGTCAATTTTAAGTTATTTATATACATATATATATATGTGCATGTGATGAATGCATCGCATCAATTTAGCAAAACAATTTGTTTTGATATAAATAAAACATTTGCCCCGAATGACGTTCCGCTCCAAACAGTGAAAGGTTTGCCGCATGTTTATACTTTTCCAATTGGGGAACATAATTGAGTCTGAATTGCCAACTGAATAAACACGGAGAGAGTTTAGTAAACAATGACCGGGGTCTTTGAAATCAATTCGGTCTCTCGAGAGAATTATGTTTTCCCTATCCCACTCACTCTTTCTCTCTCTCTCTCCTACCTCTCTCTGCTCATAAACACTGCTCTTCATGCCGTCAGCACACAAGAAGTTTAATATACATACTTTTCAAATTGTGTAAAACTGTCTGGTTGATATTTAAAAATTTGACATGACGATTGCACATGTAAACATAATTTTTATTTCTATTAAATGGTTTTGTTATTTTCATGAGTTAGAATCATTGAATCTGAAGGGATGTAATCAGGTCTGTTATATCAAGATTGGAAATTATTATCGTTCAATATTAAAATTCAAACGTGTTTTAAACTGATTGTTCTCATGTTAAAAAATGGATTTGACTAAAATATAATGTTAGCGCAGTAAATAAGTTAAGGTTTTTTCTCCCACAAAATAATATAGCCATTTATAGTAAATTGGATGCATATTAATCACAAATAATTAAGTAATGATTAACACCATGAAGTTAACGGAACACTTCTAAGCAAACTTAAGACAAGTTTATAAGCATTGTAAATTATTATCAATATTTAAAAAAAATTTCACTATCTAATAGACAATAAAAAATGCTTTTTGAAGCCTGTATTTATAATTGAACAAAATGAAAGTGACTTTTAAAATATTTTGCGTGATTACATACATAAATTCAATTTTTTAAACTTTTCATATTATAATGGTAAATAATAATATATATTTTTTATGGAAATTTACCTCTAAACAACGGGCTATATTTCAAAATCAAGCATATTTACAAAATATAATTAATTATTTGCCATAAAATATTTGATCATATTTTTTTTAAAGAATTTAGTGGTTTGATGCTGTCAGTCTATTAAGCTACCTACTTGATATTAAAATCTTTTATTTCGATACAATGTTGTAAATTCAAAAACTAAATGACATACGTAGTACGTTTTTAAAACATTTTCTGTTTTAAATGAACTGCATTTATTTATATATTTGATGGTTTTTAAATTAATTTATAGGAATTTATCATAGTGCAGCGTAATTATAACCTTTTTCGTAATGTAGATATGTAATTTAAAATTGTTGAATTTTTATTTTTTAAATGAATGCTTTATTATGAGAAAAACTAGATATAAAAAAATCACTCGGCACATTTTAATATGTAGCTTATTACATAAAATAGAAATTTTGTATTTTATAGTCATGTGAATCCTAAATATGATGCTTCATCATCTTATCAAGCTTTATATATATATCTAAACAGAAAAGCGAGTGGGAATGTGTTATTCTTCTGAGAATTGAGTAATCGACTAATCAAACAAATAGAGTCAAACTACATTATTTTTCGTTTGCATATATGATGATAATTACAAACATATATAATTACATCTTATAGATTATATTTTGCGGTTTTTATGAAGTTCGGCGATATTATTTTATAACATTTTAAGTTAAATCCTTGCGAAAATTATTACATTATTTAAAGGACGCGAGTAAATAAAGTACAAACTAAATTTATTAGAAAGAAAAGGCTTCTATATGTTTTACATGTGTTGAAAATATTAGGGATGGGTGGGTATGTATCTGTTTCTTTATACGTATAGAATTCGAAAGGAAGAGTTTCATTATTAAATTGATTTGGTTAGTATGTGTCTATCGTCTGCTACTTGACCGCGGTACATTGAGTTCAAAAAGCAGTTCAGTCTCTCATCTTTGAACATGAATAGAATATGAAAAGAGCACCATATATTCAAATTACTAAGCTTCAAAATGAAAGTAAAATGGAAGTAAAATGGATGGAAGTAAAAAACAAGCGCGTGTTTCAAATATTATTGTTTATGAGAATATGTTGTCAGGATTTTTAATAACTATTCATTTGTACAATTGACTTTTTGATTAACATCGTCGAATCGTTCGAATTAAAAATATTATACATCTTAAATTAGAGTTTGAAGGTAATTTTTAGTTATGTTAAAATAGGTACTGTACAAATAGAATTATAAATATTTACCTTATGTAATATTCTAATATATTTAAACGTATAATATGTATATGAGTTTCTATATACGCTGAAATAAAGCAAAGGAGAGTTTTTACAAATGAAAATTTAACAACATTGCTTTAAAAGACAAATAGAAAAACCAGACTCTTTGAAATTTTCTGAAAAACACTTTTACAATATTGGTATTATTTAATAATTTATATATTTTTCATTCGAAATCAATTTATTTAAATAAGTGTAAAAATATTTTATTTACCCGAATTAATTAACTTACATGTTAACTAAATAGCTTTAATTGTAAACATTGAGCTATAACTATATTAAGCACTCCGGTAACTTCAAACACGGGCGCAGCTGCTACCCCTTTCACAAACAACCCCCTCTGTGTCAAAGCTTCCGAACCTATACGCGTTATGTATAAAATATAACATTTTGTATGTTGAACACTATTTAGCATTAATCTGGAAATGTAATTTACTGAAATAGCGCGTTAACCAAATAGTGTTTGTCAATTGATCTTATTTTGCAAAATCAACTTAGATTACATCTAAAACATTTATTTTTGAGTCCCAAGCCGGGGTGCGGTGCAACCACTTTGCAACCTAAAAACATTTTCACAGTAATGTTTTTCCTCCATAAAGTTAACCATTTTACAAATTTCGCTTATTGAGATCTCAGCTCTACGCACCACAGACAAGGGGAGATAAACCAGAAATACCGATATTGTTTTTATGATGTTAGGGAGTAATTTAGAATTTAAGTAAAATAGAATGATTAAAATCACTTTTTACAAAAGGCATTATAAATCAGACAGACTAATGTAAAAACGTAAAATGAAAATGAAAAACAAAAACCAAATAAAATATAATATAATATAATAAAACATAGTAAATCAGTAAATAACATATTCAGACAATGTAAAAGAAAATCTAGGAAATCTAGGAAAATATGAGAATATCTTTGTAAATCTGACTTTACACCCATGATAACAAAATATAGGACTGACTGTATAAATAAATATTATAAGCAAAAATAGTGCAACAAAATATCAGAAAACGAAATAAAAATACCTCAAATTAAGGGAGAAGGCTAAAGTTGAAGATAAAAGATTTTCTAAGCAATCTATATTTGATCATATATGGACCGAGGCAAAGAGCAGGAAGTGAACTAAAACAAAAGATGCTGGCGTTAATATTGATTCAAGCAATAACTAGTGATGCATCAAAACTATTTGAAAATAGACATCGCTAAAATTCACATATGAATATTTTAAAATTCGTTTTCTAAAATTGATATTTCTTTAGAACATTTCTATGTTCACTTTTCTTATAAAGTTGGCCGAATTCTTTTATAATTATGTTTTATTGCATTCATAATATTAATTTAATTTACAACTATAACTTAGTTGAAGATATTAGCACATTCCATAAAGTAGTCAATACAGTTATTTCTAGAAATATTAACAGAATTCTGTACTGTTAATAATATTAATTAAACATTTAAATGTTATCTATAAAAGCTATCTATATCAGGGACCTCGGACCCAAAGGAAATCTGGGAGCACCACACGCTTTAAAAGGCGCATATATTTATCGAATAGCAATTAATTTAGTAATTAAAAATGCACCCTTTTAATATATGTACCTATACAGAGATTTTAATCAATATGCGCTATATGAAAAAACAAGGGGGGGGGCACGTGCCACCCCGCCCCCCCTGCTACGAGGTCCCTGTATATTCTATCACATCTTCATATGAGTATATATTAATGATCAAAAGGTTTCGCTATGATTTATTATTTGGCATAAACCAGGCTGGTTCAATTGAAAAAGCGTTCAATTCGCCTGAACGAAGCAAATTGCTATATAAAAGTTGTACGTTGTTCAAGAAGACAGACACTTATTGATTTTAATCGCGTTGCCTTTACAATGTATAATTGAACCGTATAAGACCACTGGCACGCCAGCTTGTAAAATAATATCTCCTAATGCATAATAACTATAAAAAGGCAAATAGAATTAAGGTCAACTATATAGTTGTGAGATGTTACAAAAAAAAGAATATTATTGAGGCAAATCATTATTGTTTTATGATTATTTTTGAGGAAGAAAGATATGATCTGTATAAGATATAATTTAATTGCTGCTTACGAAGACTAAACCGTATAATACCGTTTGAAACATCGTTTTTTGGCGAAAACTAATAAAACATAGTTTTAAATACTTAGTGGTTTTAAATGTATGTGGAGACCAAGTATTAAATATTAAAGAAAATTATATTGAGATATAGATATTTTCATAAAACTATTGGATTTCAAAACAATATAGTAAATATTTAATGATACATACACTTTTTCTTTCTTTAATCCCATTATTTATTGTGAGAATATAAATACTCTCCACAAAAACAGTCAGGCTATAAATATGCAGATAATTATTCTATAATCTAATGTTAACATATTACAAAAAACATTTAGTAAAACGTTTCGAAAAACAAATCAAAATAATAATCGTTCCTATGCGACGTAGTTTTAGGTTCTTGGTACTACGAGATATTTGTGGGTTTTCACAAAAATATTCTATAATATTTTAATATGAAAAAGTGAAACTTATGTTATTCTATATTGCAATATTAGAATTAACTGTTTGACCAGAATTATTCATTTCCTTTTATATAATATTTTTTGATAGTCCCAGTTACATAATATAGTCTACAAACGTGCATGACATAGTATATATGTATTTGACAACATTTTATATATTTTTGAGCGTACACTTGTTACTGTCCCTCTTTCGGAACAGACTCGACACTTGCATCACGTGCTCATCATCTATTGGTCAACTTACAGCGCTACCACACACGATGCACTGGGTTCGTATATACACCTGGATGGTTCCTTAGTTACCCATCTCACCCGAGCACTTCTTGCGTCAAACTAAAGGGCTCCTACACGCGGAAACCATTGAGAAACTTCGCTGTACTCTAATAAAACTCGACGCACTCTGCTCCCTGGCTGTTTCAATCAGCTCCAGGAAACCGTGCTTCTTTACAGCGCAAACAACTCGACAATGACGCACTCCTTCGGGAGAAAAAAATTGACACCACACACAACACAAAACTCTTCGGGGCAATATTCATCGGCCAATTTTATGTTCAACCACAACACTGACTCGTATACAATTGAGCTTGACTTATAAGCCATCATAATAAAAGGTGGTGCTGCACTGAAAGCCTGCGATTAACAGACCACATTATCAGGTCGGGGAAGAGTATTGGCCACAGCCGTGGGGGCAGAAAGTCCCAACTCTGGAGGAGGACAGAACTACTTCGCCGATACCAAGGCAACACAATGATTTTGTCTTGACTTAACTCTTGCGGACTCCTATAACCCTCAACCACAAAACCTGACAAAACGCTTTTGACTGTTTGTGTATTTGTGGTATTGTAATAATAAAGTAAATAGTAATAGCATCTTCCATCAAAAGTACGAATCAACAAATTGACTAACATTTTAGCACGATTATATTTGTACTTTTGTATGCGATAAACAAGGTTGCATCATACAGTTTCGTAATTCAATATGTTATCAAAATTTTCTACGTTTTATTCAAACACAATTGAAAGACGACAAAATAAATAAATCAATAAAGAACATTTATTTAAATAGAAACACATTCTGTCAAATTAGAAACCTCGAATTTGTTTTAAATAACGTTGTGTGTCTGATCTATGTCTTTCGATTTATTCCACAGAAAACCTTGTTGTTGCAAATGGGTTTTTTGCTTTTAATTACTGCTTTACAATTTCAAAACCTTTTTTTAAATTGATGTAATCATTGTTTCCCTTTAATTTCATATTTTAAAAATTATAGACAAAACTACTTATATATGGAACATCCAGCTTAAATAGTTAGTCTGCAAAAGTCAACATTTGTTATTGTCTATTTATTATCCATTTAAGGTTAATATTCTTGCTAATGATAGTGTTTTTTATTAATAAACTTAATTTTGTTTTGTTTAATATGATTCATTAACCCTTTTCAAAATATCTCTATAAATAAATATGTTGACGAAACTACGTTATGTATGTACCAACCTTTTTTTTAGAGGCCAGCGTCACATTTTTATATGTGTTTTACTTGAAAAATTATTATTTATTTTTGGAGACCCATTTTGATATTGAATTATTATTATTGGCTCAGCAGTGGCAAGTTTTCATTCGAATATAATTTATTGACAAGCCGAACAGAATAGGAATACGTATAAAAAGCATAACATTAAAGAAACATCTGAAAATAAATAACCTTAAAAAAGATTACGATCGTGCTAGCTATGATGAGCAAATATGCATATTGGCAATGTTTGTGAGGAATAAAGTATCTAGTAATCCTGCGGGGGCATAATTGAGTTTATCCTGACTATAAATTGTGATTTAAACTATAAAACTTTTGTTTATTACAAACTGAATAATAATCAACTGTCAGTGCTCTGTTGGCTATGCAAACTGTTACCAGAAACGAAACGAAACGACGTCAACTTCAATATTTGAAACCTTTTCCACTTCGTTCAGCACTTAGCATGGTAACCGTTTGTCGTGCGTAGAGATTTAAATAAGTTAACTTTGAGCTAATAATTGTAATAAATTCCATAACGAGCCTTCTCCAATTCAATTCAATGATCAAATATGATGCAATTTTTGGAATTCGCCATGATTTCCTGTAATGCGTTATCTGTGTTATACTTTTGACAAGATTAACTACAGTATATAGTGTCAATTGTTTTTGATATTATGTATATTGTAAAAATATATTAGAATAATTCCATTGAATATCGTAAATATATATATTTTGTCAATTCAATACACAGAGTAATATATATGACCGGAATTATTCTATTGTGCATTGTTAGTCATATTAGTATTTCAGTAGTGTATTATTAAAGTTTGATTCACTGAATTGAATTTATCGAAATGTTGTATGCATGTTTTATATTTTATATGTGAGAATATCGCTTTTCATTTGTTGTCATATAAACCGTAGTTCCTACATATAATATAAATGTTTTTTAAAAACTCCTAATGTGATAAAATTAATGAAACTATTACTTTTATAATGAATGTATTTGTTACAAATATGACATTCAATAAGATGTTTATAATCGATATGTATTTGAATGATTGATTTTAAACTGCATTAATGAAATGTGGTTGGAATACCTGACATCCACAAAGCACCTATGACCGACCCCCTTATTATTTAGTCATTTTCCCTCTGACTATATATGATAGTCATGCAAATTGGAACATAAAGTTAAAAACAACACATTTTTGTACGCGATTATGAATATAAATTTACTGAATTCAAAATGATTGTAATTTGCAACAAACTTTAAGAAATACAGTGTCGGAATTCCAAAAAGGCAATCTGTATGGAGCATATAGTAACGCCGTCAATGGTCAGCGAACATGCTCCCGATAAAGCATTTTACGAAAAAATCATAATAACTACATTATGATAATCTTCTTTTGATTAGAATAACAAAATATTAAAACAAAGGTATTCGATATGTTACAGAAATTAACTAAATAGCCTCATTTTAAAGTTCATGAACATTTTAAAGATTATTACCCTCATATAAGTTGCAAGATATCATGTTAGAAAAAGGTACAGGAGATTGCATTACTCTGTTTATTGACAGGAAAAAATGCTATACAGAGATAGGCCAGAGTTAACTATATAATATGATATAAGGTAAAAGGTATTCTATAGATTTATTGTTATTAATAACAATATAAAGTAACATATACCTTAACATAAATTAGATTATTATTGCGTTGATAAATACGGATATTATATTTCATGCTATATATGTCATATTTTAATTTCCACCAAATTGTTTATATAAAATAATTATACATTTATTTTTGATTTAATTAATTAATTAGTATATAATAATTATTTTAGTTGATATATTTTCTGATTACTGTTAAGGTGTACGATTCAAATATTTAAATGGGAACAGAAGTCCGGATTTACATCAATTAAAACAAACAAATTTGAAATAAAAATTAGGGGGGCATTTAAGAATCACCCCGCATAACAATTGACTAAACTTGCGACATCACAGTGTGCTATCATTATTTCTCTGAAAAGTCGCACGTTTAATTAATTCAAATTTAACCACACATTTAAATATCTACATACCACATCTGCATCAATCAGCCTTGTTGATACATTTTTATGCGCAAATTTATAGGCGCAAAAATTAATAGTATTCATAATTAAATACAGCATAAGACGCAAAGAAATTAAAGGGGGGAGGGGGGGGGGGGGGTTGGGGG
>JAUZND010003808.1:0-12058 GCA_034780555.1 Coelogynopora nodosa
CCACTCACAGCAAAAGCATGTTATTTCATAGTTAAGCTGTAATCACACCCAGAATTTTCGTTGTTAAACGATAAGCTGTGAATATTGGTTCAATAACAGAAATTCGGTGAATATCACATATTATATCAATTAAAATCATTGATCACTTTGACTATAATGAAATAAATACACTTCCCAAAACAATTTCAATCAGATTAAAGCAATCATCGGAAATTGTATTTGAGTTAATTTTTTGTTGTTAATTATATAAAAAATCGATTTACTCATTAAATGTTCGGATTTATTTAATTTTAAACTAAAGTTCCTATTATACCTTTAAACCCAAATCCCTATTTGTCGAAAATAGTTAAATGCTATACACTAATAATGAATTACTATTGACATAAACTGTACTTATTGTTATTTCACAAAGCTATTAATCTAAATAATATACAATAGATGAAAATAAGTCATTGTGTTTATTTACTTATTTTCCAGTAAAAATACATTTGCTGGTCAATCATTTTAAACAATTAACAAAATGAGATATTTTAATTACCCAAATTAGTGCAGGTTAATTGATCTCTTGTTACAATACAAGATGGCTAACAGCGTATTCAATATATAAGGGAAACTATTCCTATTAAAAGCAGAAGTATTCATTATTAGTATAATCTAGGAACTAAGTGCAGAATATAATTATTACGCCAACTTTAACAGTTGCACTGTTTTACTAAATTGATGATTTTGTACAAAAGATTACTTAAATTAATTTCTTCACTAAACACAGAATTACGATATTTAAATTATGACTCACAATTAATATATATAAATATGTTAAATAAATAAATAAATAAATAAATAATGGTTGTTAGCATACCACATATTACTACAATTACTATGCAATATGTTATCCCCACAACAGTATAAATTTACTAAACTTACTTTGCCTTCTAACAGTACAAGTACGTTATTAAATGATATATTTAACCCCAATCATTCTAAAGATTTCCATTGCACTCAGTAAATTAAGAAATGTAAAAATTATTACATTTTTTTAATAAACCTAACTCCACTCCCCCCTTTCCTCCCTCAACTCCTTTCCCTTTCACTCCTTTCCCCAAATCCTTTAAGAAAAGATGAAAGAGGTCAGCAATTTTGATAATATAAATATTTTTTAAAAATTATTCTATTAAATAAAAATTTTATATTTTTTGATTGACTTTCATTTGAACTTGAAAAGGCCGATTTCATTGATTTTTGCACCAAAAAATTTGCAATTGTAACAAGTTTCAAAAGATTGCGGAAAAGGTGAGTGGAACACAGACGGGCTAATCTTCTGGTAATATACTTCTGGAAATCCTTCATTATTGAAGTTCTATATTTGAGCTATTCTATAAATATACAAATATTAATAAAATTAATAAATATTAAATATTATATATATAATGTATATATACATATATATTATTCTATTCTATTAAAATTTTATTAAATTTATTATTTTGCAAATCTTCATCATTAAAGATAGACTAATGAGTATTGACAAACCTTTTTTACAAAACAATCCTCACTACAATTAAATCAGGCCTGCTGATAGATACGACGATAGACACGACGATAGACACGACGATAGACACGACGATAGACACGACGATAGACACGACGATAGACACGACGATAGAAACGACGATAGACACGACGATAGACACGACTAGTATTACAAATGTAAACGGTCTAATACTCCAATCGTAATATTGGGATTATATATGTTATGTCTGCTACATCTGAGTTATCTAATTCTTATTAAACTATAACCAATGAAAAAATTGATGTTAACCTGTTCGAAAAACAGTTCCATTTTGTCATTACTAGAACTCACTAATGTCATCGATAAAATGTATAAAATTAAATAAAATGGAATAACAAAATTATTAAAAAAATAAAAAGCTTCATCAATTAAGAAAATGTCATTGTTTTGTTATCTGTCGAATATTTGTATTCGTTTAAACATCTTTTTATGCATGTAAGTGATTGTAATATTAAGTATTGTATTCTTGTTATCCGAGACGATCCATAGTGAATTCATCAACCAAATTAGGATAATTAGTAAAAATCTTTTTATTAGACACATTAATACTTTAACTTCACTAATCTTTGAATATTTCTTTCTGATTAACGTTATAAAAAATATAACATCAAATATACTGTTACTGATCAAATAACCGTAAGCAAGTCTAATAAAGTAACATTTTCAAATTGTAATACATTACATATATGCAGATAATTGGAATTCATTTTAAATTGTCAAACTGTTATACGTTTGGAGTAAGCTTCCCATATACCTGACGGTAAATGGTAAAAATTGATAATTTAATCAACTTTATAGGAAAAATCGTTGCATTATATTTACACTATGTAATAGTTGATATCATCTAACAAGCCTAATAATTAAAATATTTGAGAACTAAGTTAAACCTTTTTATTCTTTGGTTAGATAATTAGGTAAATTAAAAAAATTATATAAAATCTGTTTAGATGTCAATTTTTTCTCATGATTTATGATATATATGATATATGATATATTATATGCTATCCTATTCAAATTGCTTTTTTGACGATTTGTTTGGGGTTTTGATAAGTACTACTTGCAATTCAGTTATCAGTAGGGAGACTAGGGTACCTGATGAGAGCTGAATAGCTCAAAACTGGTAATGCTCGTTCTATCGGCTGTTTGTACAGGCTCTGCGCTTAGTGCTTACTTATTGGAATGTATTATTTACATTTTTACGTTATAAGATTACAATACATATTATAAAATATATATTTTTTAATAAAAGTTATTATTAACGTCATAAAAAAGTTACAGTAATTTAAAAATAAATTAAAAAATTATATAATTTTGATATTTAATAAAATAATTATTGTTGCATGTCAAATAAAGTGAAATTTTGTGCTCCTTCGACAATTTTGGCTTCTTTGTTCAAAAAAATTGCACAACATGAGTGCATTGCACAACAATTCAATGCATTATTGGTAAATATAATAATATTTATATTGCAAGCATATAAATCCAAGAACTCTATCTGAAAGCATTCAAAGATAAAAGCAACCCAATAAATAATTTAATTCCGACACAATTACGTAAATCATTCAGACACCCACCCACAATTTCTGCCGCAAGTTTTAGATATTTGATACCCTACACTACCTACTTAAGAAATAGTAACAAATATATCTTACAAAAAATTTAAAGTTAAAGTCATATGCACACACATTATTTAACGACTGTAACATCTTAGTTGTACATATATAATATTTATTTTTTGTTTCACCATTATTGTAAACATAATACTACTGTACTAAATGTATTTTTGTTCATATATTACTATTATAGCTTACCACTTATGTAGCTTACTAGGTATTTAAAAAGAAAATTTTCATTTGCACCATTGCATTGCATCCATTTGACACAGCTGCTTTGAGTTATGACATATGAGTCTCTTGTTGTAATGATTATTACAAATGAGACTAGTGAAATCAATGACAAGCTATTACGATATAATACTTATATATTGATTAAGTTGTTTTAATTTACAAACAGTATTAAATAGTAGATACAGAGAAGTTTCCGTTGCGTTTATTGCCTTTAAAGGAGCAGTTGAATTGTTTGTTATATAAAAGAATTAGTAAAGGATTTAGGCTACTAACACTGATGGCCATAATAAAAAACGTTCTTACTACGGTTCTTGGTACACCACAGTTGGCATCAACTAGCACAACAAGTATCAAGGGTCCCCAAAAGAGAAGGAACACCGCCCAAACCATAAACAGATTTTTCGCGAGCTGAATTGAATTTCGATTAATACTTCGAACTGGACCTCCCGCATTCTGACCCGAATCGTTCGCACTGTTGCCGACCTGCCGCTGTGATTTGGTGTAAACGGAAAATATGCCGAGGTAAGCAGTGAGTGAGAACCCGACCGCTGGGAAACCAACCGCACAGCATCCGAATCCCACAATGTACCAGTAGCTGTATCTGTCACAGTCAAGAAATATGCAAGTTGTGAAAGCAAGGTTGAACCCATAGGTTCCGAAAGACAGTATCGGAGGCATCGCCATTAGCGCTGGCAGTAGGATGATCAGTGAAACAGGTACAGCCATGTGCCAGTTAGCAAAGAATCGGTTGTAAAAGCTGCGAGGTTTTGTGACAAAAATGTATCTATTGATGGCGATGAGCATGTAGTTATAGAGGCTAGCCTCAAGACTAAGCATGGTCAGGTAGGCCAGCCGTGGACAGTGTTGAGAGTAGAATGTTGCCGAGAGCAGGTCAGCGTAGATCAACAGGGTTGGAAGGGATACACAGCCATTTACAAGCAGGTCAATGGCTGCTTGAATCCCGACTAGAAGGGAAGAATCACGCTGCAGTGTCTTTGTTGTCATGACTGCCGTCAGTATGGAGACATTTGTAATGACACCAAGGATGATGGCACCAGCCAACCATATAATAAAGAAATAGCGCAATTCAAAAGGAATATCAAGATATAATTGAGTTTCATTAAGACTAATATTTTCTGAGAGCATGTTTTCGCCTAACTTTATTGCATTTGTTCACCTTATAAAGGTTCAATAATTTTTTATTTTTTTATAGCTACAGATCAAGAAGAGTATACAACCGTATTATAATTGGTGGCTGTTCATGACCAATTACATCAGAGCAGGTTTGAAGAATTTTAACGAATGAAAGAAAGATACATATATATTATTACGAAAAAATTAAACATCTTATATCTCAAAAACAGATATAGGAATACATTGTAACCAAAATTTAAAACAAAAATATGACATTTCAGAAAAGTTTTCGCAGCTAAATTATTTAATTATTAATTTCTCAAATGATTAACTTTAAAAAAATAAAGATAATTTTATATAAAATTTGTCCTGAATTAGTTTAACATTGACGATACCATTTAATTAGTACTAAATAATCCAAATGGTAAATTTTATAAATCTACAATTGATTAAACATAACAGTGACAAAAAATATGTAATCAGTTTTCAAAGTACTCATTGTAAAGTTATTAGTTGATTTTACCTTCTATCATATCTAACTTGTATTTATTTAAAATTAAATATAAATATGACTAGAAATAATTAGAACAATATGTTCATATCAATTTGTTTGATACGCTTAAATTTATTATTGCGGTAAATAAGTTAAACTTCATAGAACTGTCGGCGTAATTGGTGGAAGGGATCAATTTGACCGCACACTTTTAAAATTAACATTTTTATATACTATTTAACGGATCTTTAGGACATTTTCAGTATAGCTTTCTAATAATTTATAAATTATGATTTTCGAAATATCATTGATAGCAAAGTGAATCAGAATTAATTTTATAATTGATAGAAAACATTATTTTTTTACACGAACATTTTTTTTTCAAACATGGAAAATAATATAATAAAAGAAAGATAAGTAATCTTATTTATATTCTGCCTTTTTTCATGCAAATTTTGACTATACATTAATACGTATACATAAGACGTAACAAGTTCATATCTTTGACATTTTAGATTCGTAAATGTGTGTTGAATTAGATCAGATGATAACACTGTTATTGAGAATGGCCATTTATATATGCACATTTTGTATAAAATTGCATTGAGAGATAACTATTAAATAAACCATTTTTCAGATCAATGTTTGTATCATATATGTTGATTATTTAAATTTAAGATCAAGGACTTCATTATAAATATGGCGTATTAACTATATTAAGCTTATTTGTTTTATCTACCGAACTGAAACAAAATTGTTTGTGTTATTTTAAAAAGCATGTGTATATAGAACTGATTTACTGATTCAGCATTATATCTAGATATAACTTTGTATCAGTGATATTTTCTAACATAAAATAATTGAGTGGTGAACCTGTAAACAAAAATAAATAATTTGTCAACTACTGAAAATTTATTTAAAGTTTGGGGTTGGTTAGCCACGAATCCAAACGTAAGTTTTCATAATTTAATTTTAATTCAAAACAGTGGAATTATAATTGTCGCCTCCTTATATATATATATCTATTACGGAGAGGTTATGTCATCCCTTCCCGTTGCTATCAATCCCAGTCATCTCCCGGCAGAATTTCACTTCTTTCGAAGTTCATATATATTGCATTACATTTTTAAGCGTTATATATAGCGCTATTTTAAGCGCTATATATACATAGAAATATTCTTAATATTTTTGCATGTGTGTTATCTTCTATAAGTTATTTTACTTCTATGATGGAGTTTGATTATCATTAATGTAATTTATAATACATTTATACTACAGAATCCTTTAATGATTTGTTTTCCGAAAATTTCGTGCCTTTATTGTTCAAGATAAAACATGTAATAATTGGATTTCACATGTATTTTCCTATTATATGTGTGATTCGTTTATTATTCGAAGGAGGCGCTAAAACGTTTTTTGGAAACATACTTGTTCTTATGAGGAATAATTTTTTCATATTTGTGTGGGCTTTTCGCTTAAAGTATTTTTTTTCTCTTTTTTTCTTTATTATCTCAGGTGCAATAATATGTTGGTATACATTGGTTTGAAAGAAATAAAAAGTACATAATTTTTAATTTTTAATAATTAATTTTTTTTAATTTCAAGTATTACATTTTTTCTCCAACTTAATAAATGAAAAAAATTAAACTTTTATAATCATCTTCACTTTGATATTATATATCGATTCTGCATCAATATGACGTCAGGTGATTTATGACGTAATATTATTAACCCCACACCCACAAATAAAATACAATATCTAATTATTCTTCAGAACTTCATTATTGTTTCGAAAAAAACTTAATTATTTCAAGCATTTATTTAAATGATATCATTATAAGAATATATTTAATTTAATTTTTTTGGACAAATAATGGCGTCATAAAAGCTAATGAAAATATTTGGAGAAAAAATTTCTCTTTATTTTAACCACGATTGAAAAATGTTAACTTAATTGACAGTCTCTAAATGGAGCTAACAACTATGTAAAATAAATTTACTCAGACTTTGCTTTTTTTCTTCTATTTAACCTATATGTCCCATCCTTAGCCCATCTTTGCTGTAAAAACTTATCATTCATCAGGTAAATGTATTTTTCTAATGTTAATCATCAGCAATAATATAGTTTTTTTTATCTGTTGCATGTGCTGTATTGGTTCCCAGTTGTATTTCGATAAACTGATGATGATGATATGCGTTAAAAAACGGGCTTAACTAAATTTAAATGATATATCTGTTATTATCAAAGCCAAAGTAAACATCATTATGTATATTTGACTAGTAATGACGTCACAACTAATGTTTCACAAATTTGAGTAATTTTATTATAAATGAATTAATTTTTATAATACGCTTAAAAATGCATCTTCAATGAATTCCGAAAAAAAATTGTTTACAGCTTAAAAGTGGTTGTTACTTATCCATAAAATAATATGAAAAACATAAAAACAAAACAATCATAAAAGTATTTAAAGAGATCCTCCCATCTTTATTTAACTATTTGGTTAATAAGTTAATAAATTGTTAATTGATAAATTGGACCATCCAACAATGTCGCCAAATGGAAGAGGAATATATTTCCAAATTTAAATGAATGCGTCCAGATTTGGTGTATATTTAGTTAAATACGTTTATGACTGTTCATAATATTCTTTTAGTAGATAATATAAGATGTTTCGTATTTTGATTCTCATCATATAATTATCTATAATGTTTTCTAAATATCACTTCAAAAATATTATAAATATTTAAAATAAATTCAATGTGATTTTTTCAGTCTATAATTTTTTGGAAATAATTATCCCTCCTCTCGATTGTCGCTCTTTCGATGATATTGTTTAATTTACTGTTAATATTATATGGCATCAGAAATTATATATATATATAAGTAAAAATCCCGTCTTTAGTTACAATGCCTGTTTTAAAATTATATCATATTTTGTATTTATGTTTTTAATGTATGTTTTGCATTTTTGTTTTTTCAATATCACAATAAAAAATTCAATTCTCAAATATATTAAAAACATTATATCGTAGCTGAATCCACGCTTTTCATATGTAAACTATGTGTATTTATGCATTTATAGCCTATTATAATTATACTTTTAAAAATATGATACATTTAATTATGCCACAGTAGAGAACAACATTTGTTAAATAAAATCTTTTAACCATTTGAGATAAATGATATAATAATTGGATTGAAAAATAAGATTTTTAAAATATAAAATTTAGAATAAAACCCATTATTAAATTTTTATAGATTTTGATTGAATTGCGTTGTTTTATATGAAACCCATTAAACTGACACGTTTAACCTGTAGCCTGTACATTGTTTTGTCTATCACGAATTGCATATAAATGTACAATTGGACAATATTTAATAGATAAATAAACATGAATAGATCACAGATGATGATGATGATGATGATAATAACACTTTATTTTCATTTCAAAAACGTTTTTATTTCTATATAAAATGGGAACCAGAGGCTCTTTCGAGATCTAGCTGGCTACCTTGGGATCTAGCTACTACCTTTAACAGTTTTCAAATCGAAATTGTTGTGAATGAAAAAAGTCAGGGAAATACTTCAAATGGTAAAATAATATTAACAAAAACCATTTCAGCACAAGTATGGACAACAATATAGTGACATATTAAAAACATAACCATATAAATGTAAACGTTGCAAAATTAAGTGTTTCACTTAAATATGTTTTATATATTTTTATATATATAATTACATATATATATATATCTACGGTAAAATGTAATATAAAACTTTTATGAAATGAATAAATTTTAATTTACCGTTCGAGTACCGTTGTATCCAAGATATTTTAGAGGTTTTCGTATGCTCATTTAGAGGCTCATTAGAGGCTCATTAGAGGCTCATTAGAGGCTCATTCTCAAACTCAATCAAATATAATCACACAGTTTAGGTTGGCATATAGTTAAAATGGTCAAAAATCGTAAAACAGGTCATTCTACCTTTTAATTACAGATTGCTATTTCATTGTTTTAAAACATTACTGAATATGGCCCATTAAAATCCGTCACCAATAATTATGGACTACATAGTTATTAACTTATAATCATCATCTGCATTCTCAAGGTATACATATATTTCTTACTGAAAGAGCGAACAAATATATAAGAAATGTTAAAATCTATTTTCACTCAATAAATAAAAAATGCATTATATATATAAATAAATCTACTGCTGAAACGGGCGAATTTTAGATATTGACCTTTATCAAAATTAAATATATATTGCTTTAATAAATTACACTATTATTAGAACAAATAATATTATTAATAGCTTCATTATTTTAGCAAACTAATAAATCATTGTTTACCAAACTGCTACAAAAAATATAATTTTCCTTTTCTTTCGTCTAACTTTCCGGTTTACTGTGAAAATAATATGGTGTATGTATTAAGTGAAACATAAAAGCGTAGTGGTTTCGGATTTAAATTTAATAATTTGTTAGCACTTTTGACTAATTAAAAGAGAGTTTTTTCACTAAAAGATAATTAACATAATCAAAAACAGAATACTGTCATGTTGTCCAACACAATGGAAACACGCAATACACACTTATAATCTATAATATAATATATATAGTACATTTTTATGTCTTTAAACAAATGGATTTTATAACAATTTACAATTTTCAAAGTTCTAGTTGGTAGAAAAGAAATTGAAGTGGATCAACGGCATTTTATCAGCAGACATGTCGCCACAATTAATTTTTGAACAAGGAATCCAGCGTCGTCTTAAATTTAATGAAAAGTCAGCTCTGCATAATCGATCATTAATTTGACAGTTAAAGCCTCCTTCTAATGGCAGCTGAAGTTCGGCATTGTATTCATCATCAGATACGGATAGCTTGATACGAACAAAACCGAAATACTCTACAAGCTGCATATGAATAATCCAACCGCCCATGTTGGACGGCAATATTATGGGAGTGCTCCATATTGTGCATAGTTCACGGGCACAACCGCCTTTGATCATGTTCCTCCATCTGTCGGATTCATCTTGCTCTGAGATCCAGACTGCCCGCTGGAAGCTCCAGCGTCCATAGGGATCGCATATTTCAGCCGGTCCAGCACTTTCCCAGTTAACAAGCTGACCAACCTGCTTTAGCATCTCTATTGAAATACAAGATACATTAATTAGTATTGCAAGAAATTAATGTTTATTAAGTAAACAAACTAGTTATTTAAATTTACATTAATTTACCTCTATCAAAATGATTACAATGAAATGAGTAAATCAATGTTTTCTTTATAGAGAGAGTACGAAAGAGTTCAATACAATAGTGGAAAGTGGTATATGTTTAAAATAGAAAATGGAATACTAAATTCCAGTCTTCGGAGTTATTTCTTGAGCGAGGAACAAAATAATGTAAATTCAACTATTTTTAGTTTATCATTTTATTGAATTTGCTCAAGGTACGTAGTATATTTTCTCTAATTTATTTAAAACGTTTAATAATTAAAAAAACTCTTTATATTGATATATTTATCCTTCTGAGGATTATTTTACTTTGAGTATGACTTTATAATTAATATTAAAAATCACTTTGAACTTACTCTGACTAGCAGGCAGATAAACCATGTCTTTCTCTAAAAATAAAAAGCACTGCGTTGTAATTATTTTTTAAAATATGGTGTATGTAATATTAATAAGTGTAAATGTGCTTAATTAAAATTGATGTTAATTTATCATTGGCGTTGCATCATTGGCATCAATGTTTCATTTACTTCCTCATATATTACTTTTAACAAAATGTTTACATATTCAGACAAAATTAATTTAGGTTATATATTTATAGATCCTTGCGTATTCAAGATAATTAACAAAAGTATTCTTATGTATTTCCTAAGATACAATACGTAAATGGGCCTACATTGGTGACACATCTTACCAACAATAATGAAGTAAAGATGATCCATTTATTAAAACAGCTGTATTTAACTATTTATGCTTAAATTCAGAGATACCGCAGATAACTATACTGACAATTTAAAAATTAGTAATCACTAGATCATAAATTATTAATAAAAATATATTGTAGATGATTATAATTAGTAAGGCAGCCAAATAGAGTATATTTAATTAAACTCATTTGTTATTCAAATATATAATTGATAAAAATTATATAATAAAATTATAATTGTAATGTATAATTTGACTTCTCCAAGTGCCAGAGAGTTTTCGATATTTTTGGATCTCTTCAAAAGCACGTATGTTAATTTTATAGTTACTTGAAAATAGTTGAAATATATGGATAATAAATGTATCAATAACTTTTTGTAGAAATCATTACGCTACATATTTCTTCAAATATTTATAATTATTAAAACTTATCCAATCATCAATTGAAGTTTAAAATATATTCAATAGAAAAAATATGTGCCTCATTGATATATTCATACCATATCTAGGAAAAAGTATTGTTATAAGTATCCTGGTATTTCAACTAATTATCAAATAAAATATAATAAACATGTACTCTATATACCCAAGAGATCCAAAAAGATCGAAAGCGCTTTATAGTACCTGGAGAAGTCCAATTACAGATTACAAATATAATGTTATTATAATATGACATCTGTGTTGGCCTACAGTTACTTTAAATAAAAGCTATCAAGTTTTTGGTATTTTGCATCTAGAATTTTTCTTGGTAAGTGTGATAAGGGGGATATATTCATTTAAGTTAATTTTTCAGTTTGTTGAGATTTATTCCTTTCAAATTCACATAGCAGTTGTTTTGTTTTTTAATCATAAGGTGAGACTCTATTTACTCAATTTAACAACAAATTTTAACCCATAAAGGAATCATAAATATAAGAAGTAGCCTACTTATGAAGTGTGCAATAACTCAGCGACAAGTGTTGTAGGTAGGGCAAGTATGGTTTGACCCCAAAAATTGCAACAAAAGGTTTTTTAACTGATTTGGGCAGTACTAGGTGTCTATTATCACATATTAAAAATCTTAAGG
>JAUZND010003809.1:0-12057 GCA_034780555.1 Coelogynopora nodosa
TACTTTTCAAGCTATAGCCAATTTTTAGTTCAAATGGCGGCCATTTTGTTTTTCACAATTTATGGCACGATAACCAAGAAAAATCTTGTGTTTTCGAGCCAAAAGTTTATAAACCTCCTCAATAAATCATTTCTGCAATAAAATTGCTTTATTCATGAAAATATTACTATAGGAGGTTCCCCCACTATAAGTTTACTTGAATGATTTATTACTACCATTAGAGTTACGCCAAATAAATGAAAAAAGTCCATTTCTAATTTAATTTTTTATTATATTTTCAAATATTGATTATAAAGTTAGGAATAATACCTCCAAAATGTTACTCACTTATGTTAGCTGCCCTTTTCAGAAACAAATTCTATTTGTGCTAATAAAGTTAAAAAATGACCCCCTTGATTTTTACGGGGGCACACCTGTATTTCGATAGTATTTATATAAAGCAATTAAACTAAATACTCATAAATATAATTTGTTATAGACTATATTTGTTTTATATTATAAATCATGAATACTTGAAAAGTATTGAGCATTTTAAATAAAAGTAATTTAGAATTAGTCAAAATAGCTTGTTAAATAATTATTTAAAAAATTATATTTTTAGGAATATAATCAAAACACCGAAAAAATCTAATTATTAAATGAATTAAAACGTATTTTCGATTAGCTATAACATATATGTTAATTGTCCAATAAACCGTAAATATGTTGTATTGATCATTGTATTTATTTTTATATTACTTTTTTCAAGGACGTAAATTAAAAAATTAAATCATAAAATTAATTATAATATTTCATTTTGAATTAAAATTCTTATGATGAATAGATAAAGCTCATTTTTCTAATTGGTTTTATGGTTTGAACAATCAATTCTGATTTTAGAAAATGGATAGTTTTATGATTATTAAAAGTAAACATTAAAGTGAATTCGTTGCTCGCTCTCTTTTTTCGCAATAAATATTCTACCTTCCATTCTACAGATAATATTTAAAGTGAATATTAATGTTTTACATCAAATCTAAACTATTATCACTAAATTGACAAATTGGAGTCATGGTACAACTTAATTTAATTTTAATATATTAACCTAAAAAAAGGAGGAGGAGTCCTACTAACCCTTATTTATCTGAAGATATACCTTCTAATCTACTTAGATAGACCATATAGTAATCTGTAATATTATTTTCGAATGTATAATTATAATTTAATTTATCTTTATAAAATTATTTAATTTCAACTCATAACTCAAAATAATGAAGCCATGGAAATCGAAAAATACTTACGGAAGTATAATATCTTATGCAATTTGAACCATTTTATAAAAACATTTATTATACGTTTCTGCTAAATATAACATTTTAGGTATTTCATTTTTTGTCACTTTTAGTAAATTAAATGTTGATTCAACAAGTATTACAATAGTAATGTTTATTCAAATGATATAATATATAACGCGAACAATAAGCACAACATTTATAATATAAATTAAAAAAGATTTATTTAATTTAGTTAACTTTTATATTTATTGTAATGGATAACTTTATAGGAATCTTATTTACCAATTTATTGGTATTTTCATATTTATTTATTTTAGTGAACATTTCCTATATAATAATAATAATAATAATAATAAGCTTATATTTGTATAACAAGCACCAGGAATGGGAAGCTATGGTGCAGCTGATTTTTTTCTTTTTTAAATAATGTAGTACATTCAATATAAATAGTTAAACTGTTTTGAAATAATTTGGCAAACTATATTATTTAGTTTATAAAAAAATTAAATTCATCATATTTCCCGCAACTTGAAATATAACGTAAATGTGTTTCCCGATTGCGTTGTGCTATAAACAGACGTTGGATTTTAATATGAAATAATTATATTGTAATATTAGTTAACTGTAGCCTGAATGTTTTGTAATAATAAATAATAATAAAGCAAAGCGTCTAAAAATATAAATATAAAAACTATTGCAATAACAAAAAACTTTTAAATTAGAATTCTATACCTTTGTGCACGATATGAACAGAAGGTGGTTTTTAATTTATATTGTAGATTAGCTATTAGATTACATATATAGTTTTACAATAATAGCTAAGGAGAGAGAAAGAGAGAGAGATATTGCAAAGACTCTCTCATTCTCTCTTGAAAGCTTTCGACGCCCCAGAAACGAAATCGTTATATTTGATCATTTTTTATAATTTTGATTGTTGATATTAAAATTTAAAAAATAATGATTATTTAAAACAAATAATAATTATACTCTTTCTGCAAATAAAAATAAATTAAAAATCTAATTGAAGGCGTCAAAATAAGATTTTAATAAATATATTTAATTTTTATAAAATTGTATTCTTTATTTAATTAATTCATTGCAGTCTTCGTTAACATTTCTTTCTCTTAACTTTTAAATAATGCTGTATTTTTTCATTCATAATACATGTTTAGTTTATAATAAAACGATGGTCTCATAAAACTAATATATGTAACGTTTTATAATGATGTATTTAATCGTAGATTATGATTTGATAAAATATCTATATTTCAGACTTCGATTTCAAAAAAACATTATACATGCATTGTAACTGTTTATAACAATGATAATTTGATCTCTTTATTTCGAAACATACTACTGAGCTAAGTGCAAGTAGCATCAAACAGAACAATTAATTGCTGATTTGTCAGATAACTGACATAGGTGAGCACCTATTGATTCCACACTGCATTCAAGTCACTAAGGCAGCTGTCATAATGCCTTATGTGGCTTTCCTCCCGAGTTCACACGATAATATGACGCTGAAGTGAAAGTAACATTACCTGCTCTGCCTTCCAACACCGTTGTTAACAAAAAACAACACTCAGATAGGGAGGGAGAGAGAAAATTAAAAGAAGACTCATCGGTATTGATACTGAATCGTTGTCAAGACAACAGCTTTAGCACATAGGAATTGAAATACGCATTAGTTGAGTCCTACCAATCGGTATTAACACACAGCATTGTTTTGTCATCCGCGCCTGCACAACCGTAGTATGCCTGTCTGCCTAACAACCGCGCGCTACCAAAACCGGTACTATTATTATAAATATTATTATTGATGCACCATGGAGCTAACTACCGATTAGTAAAACCGTATTCAGTACAGATGCGTTCTATGTGCCGTACCCATTGGTAACAAACAATTATTGAATGGTGCGCGCGCGTGTATACCACCACCATGGTAGAACACTGAATAGAACGTAAAGTATTGTGTTGGTTAGTTACGCGGCTAATATGATGAACATAATGTACTGAAACTGAGGGACATATTGATTCCAACCCGAAATAGAAAACAACTTCTAAGCCGGTTGAAGACATAATGTCGGAAACCGAGAATTTGATTAACATGTGCCAGGGCCTGATGTTGGCAGACGGAATTCCATGTGTCGGGCCCAGATCATTAAATCTTTTCGTTGTCTCGGCATATTCAGGTAAATTTGGGAAATATACAATTATATTCAAATATAAAACATTGGCTTAATAACCATGCCAATTTTTTACATTCCTAGATTTTCAGCTTGAACGAAAATTTTTACAAGAGCAAGCATATCCACAACTGCGCGAGTATTGTAAACGTAATTTTGGATTACAGTTTGAGGTGGGTTCCTTATAGTTAATCAATTTTAGAAGCAATCGCTTTTATTTCAAATCTTACAGTAATTATATTTTTAAAGGTATTATTTGTACTTTTGATAATTTTTTACAGTTTATTAAAAATGCCTTACTATTATTCTACAACATAATTGTTCTGTGAACTGTAAAATGAACTGTAAAGGTGTTAAACTAAAGTTCAAAATATATATTAACTGTCATATATAATCTTAATTTAAAACAGTTGATTTAATCAATTTTATTCACATCAGTAATTAAAATAATTAAAATATATTTTTGTATTATTAAGGTATACACATTAATCACTTATTAAAAGATTTTCTGTAGGCATATTTGTAATTAAAGATTCACTTGCAATGACTCGCTGTATTTTCTGTAGTGATTTAATATATATAAATATTTGATTTTCAATAGTGGTTTAAAGTTAAGCTGATGTAAAGCATATAAATATGCAAGATTTATCATTATGCAATACAGTTTATCAATTATACAATAAAATAAACGTTCAAATTATTTAGACTTTTTATACAGAATTTCTTTTAAAAAATCCTTTTAGTTAATATGCTTTATTACAAAAAAATGTTGAAACTCAGCACCTCATAATCCCTATGAAATAATAAAACATACTTTTTCCTCACAAATTCATTAGATCACCACAAAAAAATTAAATTGTCTTACATACATGTCTACGTCGATATAAAACGACGAAATTTTAGAACGAATTTCAATTAAATATATAGATTTCAATTAAGACATAGAGACCACAGCACTAACCTTTCCCACAACCGATACGGTGATCCATTGATATACGAATTCACCTTTACGCTATCAGCTTGCTACATTCGTATACCTTTATCAAATAGAGTAAATAAAAGTTGAACATAAATTTCTATATTCTACCATTTATAATATATTCTAAAGAGTATTCTACAGTCAATTGAACTAGTATATTAATTAAATCCTGCTTTTGACTTAATTTTGAATATTAGTTTAGTATAACAATACCAACTATAACGCGCAGAAGATATAACTCACACACATAGAATAAGCAACCCAATTAACAAGCTCATTTTTTTGCAATTTAATTTGTCAAGTCACATTCTACAAAAATGCTGTATTCAAACTAAAAGTTAATGTAAACTGATCCAGATTATGTGCAGATCAAAAAACTAAAAAGTCAAATAAATATAACATATTCAACTATGTACACAAATATTTTTAACCGTTAGTAATTCTTAGATAAAAATCAAGGTATTGTAAATCCTTGAGGATATCGATTTTAATTATCAACAAAGAAGGAGGTGAAATAATTTACTAAAGTTTTTTCACATTAAAAGTAAATATATACACAAATGGCTTTTATAAAAAACTTGCACTTTGAAAAATTGTGTAATACCTTTTATCGCTTAGTATATTTAACTTCATGAGTATTTAATTAATATTTGTAATATTTATAATAATTGAACTATAATTAAATTTTATACATATTTCGTGTACAATCAATAATTTAACAAAACGATCAAATATAAATAATTAATTTTTCCTAAATAATTTGGCCAACCTCTTACTTTAAACAACGCATTATCAACTATTTAAAAAGCTTTTACACGTATTCTTAATCATGAATTTACAGTCGAAAGCCAATTTCTTGCGTACACAAATGTCTATAGGGAATACCATACTGTAGAAACTAATTCAAAACTAGACACGTAAACATTTGCTCCCTGTGAAGCGACAACGTCTAAAGCTGGATGAGAATTATGTTGAAGTTCATTTATTTGACGTTTACTGACAAACATTGCACTACTACTACTACTACTACTACTACTACTACTACTTTAAATCACTTAGAAATCAACAATGGAAAGCTTTTCCAGATAACCAATTTCCTCTTTTAAATTATACGAAGAAAAGTGGAAAAAATATATCGATTAAGAAAAACAAAATAGGCTTTTTAATCTAAAATCATCTCGCTAAACCAAAGGGAAGTTGTTAACAACATTTTAAGTACTAAATAGAAAACAGATATCCTTTCAATCGCTAATTCTACTAACAATACTACCCAAACAGTTGATAACATTAATTAACTTTTCACTGCAGTTAACACCACTGATCATTATGACGAAATCTTTCCCTGTGGAAGCAATATATACCTGCGGCAATTGGTGTGTCCTCTAACAAGTGCGCATCCAATTTATAATTTTATAACCATATTCGGACAAAATCAACAAAGGTAGAAGGATGTTCCAACCAGTCTCTATAAAGAAGGACACTCCTGTAATTGGTTGAATTAATCTACCATTTGCTAAATTCTTCAATTCTTAAAAACAAGTTCCAGATAAATTAAAATATTCAAACAATCGTCCCATTTCTAAAACTAATACCCCCAAATATCAACGCGTTTCGAGCTACCTCTCCCTTGCCCATACTAAAAATATATTTAAAAAAACATTTCCTGACATCGTTAAATTTTAACTTACTGCTAAAGTTGACAAAAACCAATTTGCCTATAAGCCTTCTAGTAACAGCTTGCGACGTGTTAAAATTTATATAGTCAACCATATTATCACACTACTTGACGAAAAAGATAGTGAAGATGTTGCCTTTCTATCTCTAGGCTATAATATATAGTAAAGCATTGGAAACTGTTCTTTCTCGTTTTCCTAAGAATTTATTGTTGTTAAAGTATTAGCTAACTAACAAGACGCAAACCGTATCAATCAAGCAATATATAGTAATTATTCTAACATAATAATCCTATGTATCTAAGTGATCTTAACTTGGATATTAGTCATTGTCTAAATAATTCATATTACAAATTATTACTCTCCAAACTGCATAAAATACGCTGAATACTCTCGACGGTATAAAAAATGTCAAGTAATACTCTTTAGGAACTCGAATTTAAACTTGGGAGGTCCATTTCAAAATTCTGGCCCGCTGCAACAAGTGTGTGCATGGCCTTCGTTTATTAAAACCCATATGTGAAAAACAACAGCAACTAATTCGATTACTCCTTCACTGTGCATTGCATTTCGCTATATTATTTCTTTCAATTTCCAAATGTCTTCAATGAGAGATCAACAAGATTTCCAAAAGATGTCAGACTATCACGCATGATATCCCTGCCACTACTGTGACCAAATTTCCACTTTCAAAAAAACAAAACTACATCCTAATTTTGCTTCCGTTGAATATTCGTCGAATAACTGTTGATCTTGTCACAAACTTTCTCATTCCACAAAATCATTCTCTGAATAACCAATATCGAATACAATTTTTATTTATAAATATATAACACTATAAAAACAATCATTATTATCTTCCTGCTTCTTTTACATCCTTTTCTATTAATAACTAACTAACTACTTGTACCGATTCCCCTTACATTTTAACTATAATTAAAATTTATTTATTATTATGCTGAATTGAGTAAATGGTATCAGAAATCAGAATTACTATAATCTTTATTTTTGTTTTGAACGCTCTATAACATTATGTTATTATAATTGTGAAGAAAAGGTATTTTTCTTATAAATTTGAAGACTATAATTGAAATACTTAAACCTTACAATACTTTATTTTTCAATTTAGGGTTTCTATCGTCTTAAATTAAGTATTTTGATTGTGTTTTATGTTTTTGATATAAACATATATAAAAACAGAGGATTTTTTTTGTTAATATTAATAAAATTTGGTTGCATTTCAATTTGGCGGTATCAAATTGGGTACAGCGTACGACCTGAAATAATATAATAATAATAAATATTAAAATCATAATAAATCTCTTTTAATGTAAATGTTTTTGTTTGTTCTAATATTTGCTTTTACAATATGTTTTTTGGTTACAAGAAGCAAATATGAAATTTTATATAAAACGTTAAAATAATTACATTTAATTAACACCAAGTTAACATTCATAATTTATTCTATTAAATCGATTAAATCAACTAAAGGTAACTCTCATAAGTTTTAGAATATACATATAAATATATCGATGTAATAAATGAAAAATATTCAACATTATACTTTTTATACTTTATATATATATTTATTTATTTAATGTTATTTCCTGCCAATGGTCAGGAAACTAAAGCAGAACACTAAATCACAATAACACTATTCCCATAACATACAAATACAACTTATGAGAATGTGTTTCATCACCGATAAAAATATGATGTGCTCTTTATAATAAAATTCTATTATTTTATTTCCCCGCCTACCAAAACTGGACTTCCGTAAACAGTTTATTTTTTGTTAAAAATTTCTATATATATAGCAAGGTGATTAAATTAAAGAATACTATTGTTTACTATTTCCTCACAGGTTGTCGACTTGAAGCTGGGTCTTGAGAATATAATCGAAGAAGACTTCGATTACCAGAAACTTTTCCTAGTTGAGAGAGAACGATATTGTCAAGCAACATTGGGCTGCTGTCCGTTGGTGAGTTTAGAAATATGTTAAGCTTTCCGAAGCAACGTGAAATTGGCAGATAATTATATATACATTATATATAATTATCTGCCAATTTCTTATACAATGTATCTTATGTTCTCTGCTAACGTTTCCGCAAGTAACATTGCGTTAAGTAATGAATGGATAAATATAAAAAAAGCTATACAAAAATGAACAATAATTAAATTTATTTATTTATTTATTTATTTATTGATTAAAATATGAATTATTAAAACAATAAAGAAAAAAGTGATCAATTACAGTTTTCCTTTAACATCGTCGTATTTTAACAATTCAAGCCATATATTAAAATAACACGAAATCCGTTATCAACACATCTAATTAAGATATTAAATATTTATAAAAATATAAACTAATGAAATATTTTAAGGAAATACTTTAAAATAATATGTTATAATGTTGACAGACGATTAAAATGTGGAATTAAATTTGGTATTAGAAGGCATTATAGAAATAAAGCATAATAAATAGCAAAAATAGTGTGTGACTTTGTTATATAATATGATGAATACAAAAAGTACATTGTCAATTTTGAGCATTGATTAAATCCATACTTTTTTTTAATAATATCAAAATCCTAGACTAATGTTTTTTCTAAATTTAATTGTATAATATATTGTTATTAAAATAAGATCACCCTGCAAAACTGAACCTCTACCCCTTATCACAGTTTAAAAATATGGAGCTGACAGACTTAACTATCGTATCATGTACAGATATTGTCAGACTATTCCCTGTTCTGAGCTGATGGATGGTAATGCTGTCTTTTCTGCTCTCAAAAAATAGATTTTTTTGAGATGATTTGTCTACATTATAATATTTATAATAATATATAATAAATAGTAATAATATTATTAAAAAGTTTTATTTTTAATTTGGAAAGACGCAATAAATATTTAAATATTGTGCATATTACGTAATTTCTTACGTCTAATAATATTGAATATTGACTTTGTACCGAATTTAATGATGTACATAGTTTTATTTTACCTTTTCTTGTTTCTTAAAAAAGTATGATTTATATTGTTATAAAATCTTTTAATAGAGGTTTAAGAAATATCCCACGCAATATAAAAGATGGTTTAGAATATATTTAGAATTAACTATTTTTTAATTTGTTTTTTCAATACAATTTATATTTAGTATTGTTACTATTATTAGTAATAATTATATTTGGAAAATACCAGCTTACATCAAAATAATATTTGGTGACATCACTTAAAATTTAACAAAGCATATTAAATCCGTGATTAGAACTCATTATATTTTTTAGTAAATTTTTAATGTTTTCCTTTTATGAACAAAAACAATTAATATATATGTGTACATGTGTATATGTATACATAACGATACTTATACTTCCTATAGAATTTGATGTGACAAAGTATGCTCAACTTAAGTTTAAATTAAAAAAATCGGTTTTCTTTTTACGTTTTATTCACCAGGAATTTTAGTATATCGTTTTTAACAAAATTTTAGCTTTAGTGTTTATAGCATCTTTTGTCTTATAAACTTTATCTGATAGAAGCAAATTATTCCTGTATTTACCTTATAATAAATTAATTTTTTTATTTGTGTTTTGTGAATATTTTATTTTATGGATTTCATGTCGGTCACGATAGGGAAGTTGGCTTATTATTTAATTTTTCATAAGCAACACACTCACATACCTACCCCAGAGACCACTGATAAAACCATTGTTGAGTTTTATTGTGATTTCCAAGAAATAAAAGCTCTCACTTGTTCACTCAGTGGAACAGGTTAATATATATGTTTTTGTGAAAAATCACATTTATTTGTTATATGTACTCGTATTTAATTAGACAATATTGGATACACACGATAATAATAGTTTGACGATATTTGAAAGCGCATTTGTCAAATAATATCAAAATTTTTTTAATTAAAAATGATTTAGACTTTTATAATGATGATTTGCATAATTCGCATTCCCATTTTGATGCGGAAAATGACTAATAGATCCACTAGTTTCTAATAAATTGTTATTTATAGTAACATATTTATAGTTATACATAACTTACAATAAATTTGTCCATTAATGTAATAACGGAATATATATTTTAAATGAAAACAATTTACATAAACAAATTATTATGGAATATATAGAACATTCATTTTAAGAACGTTGAGATATTATTATAATATCAAATTATTATATATAAATTGAATAATAAAATTGAATAATAACAAGTTTAATTTTCGTTAGAACTACGTCAGAATCTGTATATATTTTACACATTTTAGTGTATATAAAGCAAGAAAACATAGTACTGAAATAAAATAAAGTTAACCACAAATAAAAGTAAAGTTAAATATAATATAATCAAATATTTCCAAAAAATAATAAAAATGTCAATTATGTACATACAATAGTTATATGTTTATATTTTTTATTATACATATATATATATATATATATAAATTATTTTATAACTGGCCTAGAATATGACTAGATAGTATGTTATACCTGTGGAACATGCTAAACCAAAGCCAGCATGAGAAGCATTACAGCTAAGAAATAAACAACTTGCTTATTTAATCCATATTGAGATTGTAAATATAGTTTAATTAAAGAAAGTTCGTATATAATTGTAAATAATTGCAAACATCGCGCTTAAAATGTGATCTTACTGGCTTCAAAAGAAGTAAAATGAATTTACATTACAACGACTTCCAGATTCTACTTGGTCAAAAGTACGGTCTGCCTCTTCTACCCAAACGCATACCCTCTGACGTCTATGACCTGATACGGGCCACCCTGAGGGCTCATCGGAACTCCTTCACACGGCGCTACGCCGTCCTGGACAGCTGGTACCGACGGGACGAAAACACCAACGATGAACCAGAGCATGTGCTGGTCAACATAGGGGAACATTTCCCCGATCTCACATCGCAGGTTGGTTACACTATACGCTATTTATTAGCTTTCGGGAATGAAATATCTGGTTTGCATGTTTTCTTTTTTCTGTAAAAACAAACTTTTTAAAACTTTTTTTTCTGCATAATTGACAATCAATTTTCTGGTTAAATAATAAAATCTGAAGAAAAAAAACATGTTATGGCATGTTTTAAAGTGTGAAAGTTTTATGAAATGATTTATATAATTTTTGAATTGCCACTTATTGCAGCTCAAAAAGAATTTTTCAATAATTGTTTTTTATTATCATGATTATATTTATAATTCGGAACTATAACACGAATGAGTCATTTCATGCATTTTAAACACTTCTGTATTATTTTAAGTTAATTTATATATATTAAAGTGTATATTGGTCATATTGTTTTCTAATAGCTGAACTGTTTAGTTCCTTAACAAACTTTCAAACTCTACTTAATGTCACTGTAAAAGCTCAAAATTTGTTAATAATATATTGTATTTTACTATTATTTTAAGGACGTCGAAGCAAAATGCCTCGCCAAAAAAGAGTTGGAAAAAACGCGCCAACTTTTATCGACTCTACTGAAAATTGGTTTCGCCTTTTGTTTGCGAGAAGGCACGCTTGACGAGAAAATGGTACAGCAAATTCTAGTATATGGTGAGAATAATGGAACATAACATACTTTCAGTATTCCTGTATACAAATTAAAAGTCAGTAACTCAAATAATGTTATAATTTTAGGAATTTTATAATATACTATAACTTTGTCGAATTTAAAACATTCTTATTTCCATCAACAACCATTCTATTTTATTTTTGACTGTACTGTAAATTTAAATATAACAATAAGAGATTTTAAACTTAACTATTTAAACAGAGTCTGACATTTAACATTGCAATAGAAGCTTAAAATATAAATAGCATTTGGCGTAGTATAATTCCGCAGGCATGACCTTCCATTCTGATCATTCTGGGCCTGTTGCATTGAGTACAAGCCAATGCTGGAATTGTTTTGTTGTTGGTTTTGTCTT
>JAUZND010003810.1:0-32829 GCA_034780555.1 Coelogynopora nodosa
TGGTCAATTTTACTATGGCAAAATGATAAGAAAAAATTGTAAGATTTTGTAAGATAAATGATGATTCATTGTAAGAAAAAAAAAATTTCAGGGTAAACAGGTCTGAGGGAGGTTACAGCTGGCTCAAGGTTAATAGGTTATAGGAAAGAAAGAGGTTAATTATTTTTATTTACAATTGTATATTTTATTATTTATAATATATCAAATTTATTATTTTATATAATGTATGATATTTTATTTTGTATAAAGAGTAATCAAAATTCAATTATAATTTCTTATTGTACAATTAAGCTTTATTGGATAAATTATATGTAGGGCCTTGCGTGTTAATTGTTTATTCTTTTGTATTTCGTAATACCAATGCTGTGTTTATAAGTCGTTTTAAAGTGAAGGAATTTCTGTGAATATGTATTGTAATATTTTTCTATACATTATATCGTTTAAATTTTTAATAACTTTTAAGTGCTGCTAAATGTATATACTTAATTAGAAGTCAGGTTCAAAATATAGATGAAATAGTAGCCGGTATGTTGGTTTCAATCAGAAGAGAATGAATAACTTATTAATATGTGCTAATGGGATTGCAAAATTAACCCTATAAATGTTGATATGGAGTTTTTCATATAGATCTTAATATTAATAATGTAAAATAAACTAAGCAGATGTCGCCCCAAATCCATATCTGTTATATAATTGCTCTTATTGTTGCTATTATCATATATAATCATGACAAAATTGTCAACATAATATGTCAATGGTAATATTTTTAAAATAATTGTTTCTAACTATTATATTTTCACAGTTTAAATATTCCACTTGATAAATACCAACCAATGAGAATTTGTCATTGCGAACCAATCCACCTCTATGTATGTCATTTTCCCCCATATTCTCCCCTCTCTTTTCTCCGTCCAAACCAATCTCATAATCTCCTTTGGGTCTCCGGTTTGAAGAGTAGACATCATTGTTTTCCTGAGGCATATACGTACCTACCACTAGTAAGTCATTTACCCCCGGCAATCTACTGAACCTACCTTTGACTGCAGCCTACGGCGTCCAACTTCCCAATAATCAGTGTGATAACACTATACTAAACTAGAAGTGTTATTTCTTCACTAGTTTACCCCTCCTCCCTCACTTCGTCTGTGAACTATCAACCTTTGTTATTATTTTTATTTTGGTACCACATTTGGCAAAACTATAAGTCATTTTAATGGAAGAAATTCGAAGGATCCATGGATGTAGGTACGTATGTTCTCTTTTCTTAATCTGTTTTTATAATAATTATAGTTTATGTGCGGGTAAACATATTGTCGTTTAGCTTTAATCGGTAATTGTCTTTTTTGCAATATTTAATTGATTTTGTAACTTGTATACATAATATGCGTTCTATTTTAGTAAAAGAGCTTTAATTTTTTTTTCTTTAGTTGCCATCTAAGTTTCCATCAATTTCGCAACGTAGTTAGTTTTGAGAAAATGTATATGTTCGTGATCTTTCTCAGTTATGGTATAGCCGGCTACTATATTACTGTTAAATAAGAAAGAATTATATTATGAGTTGTTATGGAAGAACTCAACTTTACATTATTAATAGATATCTTTATGGCATTAACCGTTAAACAAGTTCAGATGTTTTCCACAATACTTAAAACTGTATATCAGAAGAATCAATATATACACCTTCAAAGATCGTCGGATTAAAAGTAACGTGTTAAAGGTTTAATTGTAGAAAATAATAATAAATTTATTCATACGATATTTGGAATATAGAGTATATTTATATACCTTACCCTAAATCTCATCCGCGCATCATTTCAGTCTTTCACATTATAACCTGCTATGTGTATGAGTGTTCTCTGCCTATAGTAAACTTATTTATTAAAATGCGTTTTTAATTGTATAGTATAAATTGTATTACATACATATATAATTAACAAAATGTTATCTTTTGTTCTTTTCTATTCACACATTTCAAATATGATTAGATGTTGTCATTTTAATATTATATTGTCTTAATTATGTTCATATTTATTGTTAGGTCTTCTTCAAAGAAATATGACATAACTCTTATGATGAAAAGATACTGCTATTAAAATATCTTTTTCAATATTCAACTGTTTAAACAAAATGATAAATTATTAAGTAAAACAATTTTCACTCTTTGAAATCCACTAAAAATAATTAATTATGCGTTAGTATTGGCTTACAGTCTATATTATAAAATATTTCAATATCATAATGGGATCAGATTTTCAGCTCGATGACCTTTATAATTCAAAATAAAGAAACATTACAAATTATCATCAATGATCTATTATGTTTTAATGTAAAAGTATACATAAAAATAGACGAATATCTATAATAAAACAGATATATATATATATATAAATATATATATATATATTAAACTTTTTTTTAATTGGGCATAAATACAATTTTTTTAATATTTAAAAAAAATATAACTAAAAATTACAATTATTCAAAATATACAGTTGCCAAATATATGGAATTCAATGAATGGGTATAATTTTCGTATGGTTATAATAAAACAACTATTGTATATATATTGAAATATGTTAAATTAAAAAAAGTTTTGTATTATGCGTATATTTTCTTTTCTTTCTTTATATAAATAATAATTTGTTTAAAAACCATTAGTTTGAATTTCACATTTAATTGATAAATTATTAATTTATTGTAATTTTTACAAAATTGGCTTTAATAAATTAAAAGACAAATTATTAAAAAATATTAATTAAAAAGCCTGTGATTTAAAATGTTTGAAATAAATTATTAAATTTATGTGAAAAGATAACTTTATGTTTCACGTTAACATCTCCTCACAAAAGCAATTTAAATTGAATTATGATTGAATTATAACAGCATTATAATATGCAGTAATGAGGTAACTAACATCACCTAATGAGATTACGTGACAAGATAGATAATCAATAAACGTCGATCTGAAACAAAATATTTAATTACGTGCATTTTTAGTAAAAGTAATTTTTAATCAATTTTAAAAGGTATGTACTTTTTACTTTGTTTTAGGTCGGCGTTTATTGATTACTTACATCTTGCACAATAACTATACATTCTTTACGGTTATCTAACGTAATCTCATTAGTTGATTTTTATTACCTCATTGCTCTAATTATAACTCTGTCAGTTATTATTTTAATTTTATTTTCTTTTGTTGAGGAGGTTTTACCTTGAAAAATAACGTTTCTATTCATATCAATTTAATATTTTCTTTTAAACCTTTTTAAAAGTTCCAAACAACATCACCTGCTTTTTTCATTTTAGTTTTTTTTATCAATTATACTACGCTGCTAGAAAGCAACCCTGTCTTAATATTAAATAATAAATTTATAATTGGAATTGTAGGATGCGGATATTTTGTTAAGTATTATATCAGATTTCATAAAGTTGTCATCATCAAAGGGTTATATGATATTAAACCATGTATACGAGTTGTAAACGCCCCTTCAAGAAATATTATCTTCAATTAATTAATAGATGTATATTTTATTAAAATTCTCAAAGAAGAATAGGTTTTTTTTTCTTTTAAAAGTTATAGATTTTTTTATAATAATAATTTATCATAATTATAATTTAGTATAAAATTAGTCATATATTTAGTGATATTTTTCTCTTATCTCTATATTTTTAGTTTCTTAGTAATTTATTAGTTTCTTAATATTATAGAATTGTCATTTGATATGAACTAAAGTTTTAGAATCCTACTATGTTATTGAAAATGTTGTAAATTAGAACACATTTTTAAATTATTGAAAATTAATAATTGTGTAAGGTTATACAACCGTGCGTTATCAAATTCTAAGATTCCTAAAGAAACATCTAAAATATAAATTTTAATTGATTTTTTTTTATTTATTGTTTTGGAATTTGAACTCCTACAATTTTCCAACCGCAAATTTTTTGTTTATGAGAATTCGAATTATATGTATTTGTGGTTCTTAAATTCGTACTTATTAATTCCTTAGGCTTTATAGCTTTATGTGACAATATTGAGGTATTTCTTGATATATATTATATATTCTGACTAACTTTAGAAAATACAGATTAGAAAGTATTACAAAATAATTAACTTAATGAAATACTTAAATTATGATCGAAATCGACTAGTCTTTTTGTAATTTTAACCATGGACATTAAGTATGATGACAATACAGTAGGCTTCTATAATCAGATCAGAATTATGATATTCAGAACGTGTATAATAAAATAGATAAGGCCAATACTTCTTTAATGCTTCCTTGTAGAGTGAAATGATTTAATTGTATCATCATTATTTATGATTTGTATAACAGTTTAAAACATTTGTTTCTGATTTCATGACTTCTCCCTTAATTTTCTAAACTCAATTTTATACTAGAATCCCCTGCGGATGGACACTTTTGTTGTAGTAATATTTATTTAGACTGAATATTTTTAGTCTATGCCGAATGAGACCTCTCTATATAATTACTATATATACCGAAAATCACCAATCGCATAAGACAAGGTAATCAATGACATTTTTTAATGATTTGTTTCTAAAATTAAAATATGTGTGGTGTAAAAAAGTAATACAATTTCTAAAGAGTGCGAACACATTAAACAATATTTTGACTTTTTCTTATATTTAACCAAGACGTATGGTATTAATAAACTAGGAATGCTATCCTAGTTCAACGTTGAAAAATAAACCTGGTTGATTACAATCAGGATATATCTGTTTCTAACGATTAAAACAATGTCATTCCTCTCGGTTTGTTTTTATATACATATTTATGGTAAAAGAAGACGAAAACGCTTCTGGAATATATTCAGAGCACGTCTGAAAATTAATAGCAGATTAAAACAGGCTATAATTGAGAATTTTTTTACAGAGCACAGTAAATATTATATTATCAAAAAAACATGAGTATTCTTGAAATAATGATTTTATTTCATGATATCTATAAACATGATTAAAACTTGTTAGCCGTCCTCACATATCGTAGGTTCATTTGGTCTTCTGCAATGAGTAAAAAATCTATCACAGGGAGTAAAGCTTAACAATGCACTGACATTCTTTTCTCATAACTTAATCTTAATTCCCATGACAATTTAGCTTTTCAATTTTCAATTTATTATAATAAATTAGGATTTTTACATAGCAATTTGTACAGTTAGTTTTTATTTTGGTTTATTTAAAGTTACTATTCTATTCTTTAATAAAACATAAATTATATCACACATCAATTTCATGCTGGCTTGGCTAGCATTGTCATTCAGAATTGAGTAATAGATGTACCATTTAACAGAAATTCGTCAGAAACTTTAAAAAGAATTAAGACATTAATTTTGTATTTCAGTGCTATTTTTTATTTAGAAAGCACTTACTTTTTATTTGGAAACAGATATACACACTCAAAAAATTAATGCTACAAAAAATAGTCTTATAGTTAACCATGTTTTTCCGTAGTTAATATTATAAGATATTCCTTCGAAAGTTTATATATCAAATTATAACAAATACAACACTATGTGTTAACAGTTTTAGGAGTTAACTCTCTATATTCAATATCCTTACATGTCATACAGTCTACTTTTGACTCAGTTAAGATTTTTTCTTTCTTATTTCTAGAGAAAAATAGTATTTTCTCTGTTGAACTAGAAAGCCAATATCTCTCACATCCTGTCGGCCGAGTCTGCAATGGCAACTTAATTCTTTGCTTCCTCGAGATGTCTTTAGAGCTAGCGAAACCGTATAATTTGACATTCCAGAAAACTGTTTTCTCTAAGCCACTCAAAAATAAAATTCGATTCTATACCTTTCAAAAATTCTTACCAGTTTTTCAGACAAATTGAAACTGACCTCGTATGCGAAATCTTTTATTTTTTATTTTTTACCAATTAAAAGTATGGTATATTATTGCTAAACTAATTTTATTTATATAATATTTCTAATAATCATGTTTAACTCTCATAGTCATATAAATACATAACATTTTAAGTTAGATTATAGTTATATTGTGTATTTATATGTAATAAAAATGTGTATATTGAATAATTTATTCGGTTATATTAATGAGTTATTACTCACTACTGGCATAATGTAATTGCCGTAATATTTAAGTGGGTTTTGACCATGCGGGGAGTTAACAGTAACAAAAGCTACGTTTAGTATAACTAATAAATCCCGTAAAGTTTTTTTCTTATAACGACTAATAAAAACCGTTGAACTTGGGTCAACTGTTGGTTTCCATATACATAATGCAAATCTGATACCACTTTGATTGGAAAAAAAGTTGACAGTTAACGGATATTGCCTTGAAAACAGAAATTATCGTTAGGTGTGTGCATTTTTGAAAATGGCTATTGAATATTCGGATCTAATGTTTTCCTTTTTTTGTACCTATTTTGTACATTGAAACATTATTCAAACAATTCGCGCTATATAATATTAATTGGTGTGTGTTTTGTATATCTAACTTTTTTATATTATTTGTTCGCCTCTTATAAATTCCATGTATATGGATAATTTTAGATGTTATGTTGCTATTAACATACATGTTTATATATAGCCAAATATTCTATATTTCTTAAATACGTTATGTTTATGTCTCAATATTTTGTTATGTTTTAGTGTTTTAGGGAAAAGCTGACTTTAACATTAATTTATAATAAAATTAGTATAATATATCATCTTAACGCAAGATCGGTAATAATTTACTGTCTTTTTTACATTTGTATATTTATCATTAATAAGTCATCAGTTTGCAATATGTATTATTTGAATACAATTATTCCCAAGACAATACTTGTCAATTTATTATAGATTTTCGTGTTATATATTAATGAATTCTACTTTTTGATGCTCCCTGATTTCGTATCCCGTGTGTTGCGCCCCTTTCGTTTTAATCTCAACTTTTTGAGGTATTTTGAAATTCAACAAATATTTGCCTTTCAAACTATTCTTTTATATATAAATTCTAACTTTTGTCATAAAATAAATGAATGAATTTACATTATTATACATATTTAATATTATGTTGAACATGAAAGAAGACAGCGTTCGTGCTTAAAATGCACATTTTCACCAGTTTCCTCTTTTAATTAGATAGCAAATAATGGCTCAATTCTTATTATTTTTCTGTCATATTATATGGTTATATAGATAGATTAATATTTATTTATAGTTTCCCATTTGAATTTATGCATGTGTAGTAATATAATGCATGCGCGCGCAAAGAAGAGAGAGAAAAAACCGGTCGTGTTGAAGTTATCAGATATAACGCATACCCGGATTATTAACGATTTAACTGGCGTGCCTTTTTGAAGATGCAATCGTGATGGGCTAATGGCTAGCTAGCCAGTTCTCTTTTCTATAGATGCTCTAAACGAGCCAAGCTTCCAACCCCATCGACATCACGATCCATTTAGTCACCCATGCTGAAATCTAGTCCAAATGGAACCTTCCAAATTCATGCGATAACTCCTATTAAAAAGAGGAATAGGGGAAATTGTCCCTCACTCTCTTTCTGTTTTGACAAAAATTCAATTTATCCCACTAGAAATTCGATGCGACCAATTTAAAAAATAAAATTATATTCTCTTATAATGGTGTTGAAATCGGAGGCGTCATTTTCTAATACATCTCTGGTATGTTTCATTAAGCGAAAGCCGTAGTAAGAACATCAAATTGTCAATTAATTGAACCCGCAATGGTTTATTATGGTACTTTGAGAATTTTTTCTGATCATAAGGATCGAATGTGAATAAATCACTGTCAAACAACCTGTCTGTTTTTCAATAGTTTTAACAAATCCCTTTTATTGTGTATTTCATTCTTTGGAAATTCTTTTTTATTTTTTCCCTGAGGATTATGTTAGCACGTGTTAACGTGTTTTAATTTATAATGCACATTTCTTTTTTATTGTAGATTTATATCTCGAATTCCGTCATCTATGCTGCTCTTGGCATTCTTTCTAACAATCTACAGCATTATATAATATTTTATTCGACTAAATTATTACCCTTTTACTTGTTTTATAAATTATTACTATGGCGGAGATTCTTAGATATTTGTATAAAAATTACAATTATTTGTTTATATAACATTATGAATAAAAGACCGCTGTTTATACTTGTTGATATACTGTTTCTTAGTATGTCTTGGTTGTTCAGGTATGTGTCGTTATTATTGAATCTTGTCTTAGCTAAATAATATTTAATATTGCTTTCATGTTCATTAAGCTTATTTATTATTTAGAATCATATTTCAATTTATCTAACCGGAGAGATTACATTCTTATTTTCATAGCTTATCAGTATAATTCATGAGTTTCTTACATTTTTACTATACAATATAACATTCATTTGAAATCATGCCTGTATTTCTTTAAAAGGTGGTTTATATTGTTCTGGAAATCTTGGAATATGGTCGAAAGATTTTATTATTTAATTTTGGTTCCGTTTTTTATGTCGTATTATTTTTGGTCATAAAATGGCAATTTAACTACATATATATCCTGTAAATGACTCTTTCTTTTTAAGAATCTAGAAATAATGAAAATATATACCTGAAAAACCTTGATATACTAAGAGAAAAAATTATGATAAAAAGTTTATAGGAACCATTATACTTACACATTTTCTTAAAATATTAACATATTTGAATAGTACTATTATCAAAGTATTGTTAATAGATTATTTGGTGCTTTTAAAATCCTAATTTAGCAAAATATTTTTAGTAACACTTGTTAAATTTGCTTTTTAAATAGGTCAATTATTTTTGCTTGAGCTGATTTTTTTAAATAAAATAAATCAATATTACAAAATACTTGAAACCTTATTTAACAATAATATTTTGGGGTATGGTTTAAAAAATGGCCTATTTAGTTATTTAATAAGCCATTATTTCTCTATTATTTTTGGTCGTTCTCCTACTCTTCAATAATGTCATCATGAAAAACCTAGGTAGGGGGTTGACTTCGGTTCAGTCTGACACTAATCCCAGCAACAAATTTGAGTATTAGTGCCGGCTCATTAATCATAATGATAACGATAAATGAGAGCCAGAATTACGCGAAATGAAACTCACTCTACCTTGCTACCTAGTAATTATAACGCCGGGAATAGTGTTTGTGTACCAACGGTTCTCTTCTAACTATTCTAACCTAGTCAAGTGCTCCCTTATGTACTGATTAATTTGGGACATTAATAATAAAAAACAGTAATGAGAATATCACCATCGTATTATGAAGGGAATATAGGTTTTGTGTTTGCTAATGTTATTGTCATTGTTACAGATATATTTTATAAATATTGATTTTTAGTTTTTATTTGTTGTTATTTATATAAGATAATTATAATATGAAAATTGAATCTATTCATAAAGTAGTTTTCAAGAAAAGTATAGGCTAATCTATGCAATTTGTGATACTCACAAATGGATTATGATATATTCATAAACAGCGCCGTTATAAAATGCCGAAAAACTAATGTTAGGGCCTGTAATATATAAATATGCATATAGTGATTATTATATTTTGGAAGTTTTTATACTAAATGTATAGATAGCTATGTAATAGTTTAATACTGAAATTTATATTAGAAGAAGTAAATTTAATCTCAGATTATAATAGATTGACGGTATATTTTATCGATTATGTAAGGGTATATATATCACAAAATAGCGAAATACTCTATAGAAAAAATTTACATTTAAATTAGTAGAATATTTTTTGTACTACAGAGTGAATCTTCTTTATATTTTTATATATAAAATGATTTTAAAATTATTTTTAGTCTTATGAACTCCTTAAAAGCACTATTGCTTACTAATTTTCTTTTTTTTTAATTCATTAAATGAAATTGTATTTATTATTTAATGTGTTTTTAAATAGACAATCATATATGTGTTTTTCATTATTTACTGAAGACATTAGTGAATTTCAAAATTCTTTATTTATTTTTTTACATTTATAATGTGGAAAGTTAAATCAGGGTTCCCCCGCATCAGGGAATATGACATTATGAGCTAAAATCAGGGAAAATGAAGACAGGAGTTAAAATCAAGGGAAAATCAGGGAATTTCTTTATTTTTTTGGAAAATCAGGGAAAACTAAATGGCTTATTTTTTATTTTTTAAATTTCCATTTTATACTATCTAAAGAAAGTTTAAAAAAATTTCGCTCGCTCAAACATTATTTTTATAACTTATAAATATTTTATTAAATATTTAAATTTAAAATTAAAATATTAAAAATTTTGTTTTATTAAATATTTTTTGTTATTTTACTAAAAAGATCATTATCTATTGGTAATTTTCTTTTTTTATTCCTTTGGGAAACCTAATATGCACTTATTTAGTATATATAAATATCAGGGGAAAATCAGGGAATTTGATTCTGAAAAAAGCGGGGGAACCCTGTTAAATATATACTTTGTTTTATTGAATAAAAATGTTATAACATTTGCTCATAAATATATTATAGGCATATTTGTATACTTTTATCCCATGTTAAACAAATGTTTTTAGAATTTTTTAGAATTATTGTAGAATTAAAAAATTATCCGAATCATTTGTCTATATTCCAGCACCACAAGCTCTAATGAAAATCAGTTTCAGTTTATCAGCACAAATAAATTCATAGAAAAATCTACCAAATCAATTGGTTATAGATCAAAAGAAATTTAACCTTATCAATAAATTAATATAGTTGTTATCGCAGCATATTTTCATATATGGCGGTCCTGACTAGACGCTGATAAACAATTCTCGTCGAAAATTTTTCCTTCCTATACCTTCCCAGTCTAATACCTCAATTATTCAATTATCTACCTATTTTGACTGTGTAGTTGAGGTACTCGCAGCTCCTTTATATCTTCCTGAGTCCACTTTCGCAGGGAAGAAGAAATTGAAAAATTAGATTGAGGGAAAAAGAAAGGAGACAATCTTATTGCAGTTCGACTTGACAGAGTTTTTTTCTCTGAGTCGCTTCTGTTCCCCTTTAATCTCCATTGATCTAGATGAAGTATATATTGTACACTAATATAGTATTGGACCACAGAATCAATCAATATACTCGACCATCGAGACCACATAGACCTATGTTTTATACCATCGACCCAGTGTCTCAATACTTCGCGTCGGTCGGGTGGAGAATTATTTTCCCATTATTGAAAGCGTTTGCCTCCATTTGTTCCGAGAGAATCGTAGTTGAATTTTCTCTGTCATGTCTCATGCCCACCTATATATATTGATAGATATATCAAGTTGAACGCATCTGTTACTTACTCATTCACACTGTTATTTCTTGTCTTATTTTCAGTATGGAGGGCGCAGACCTATGCTTCGAGATTGTCAAAAGAGCCACCGCAGGCTTTGTATACAGCGAAGCAGTTGCAAGGTTTGCCAGTCACTTTATGAACTTTCATATTTTCTCGTATTGCTTTTTAATTAAATGTCATGTATTTTATTCCATAGTTCAGTTTACAACTATTGTATAGTATTTAATAAGTATAAATTGTGAACTCAGTGAAGAGTAAAGTGACCATTCTTATTTATTTTATCAATATTTTAAAAAAACATTCGTATTATAAAAACAGTCCACTTTTACTAAATTTCTCCAGATGTGTTCTCTAAAAAGGTTATTCAAATCCAGATCGTGTTCTCTGAGATTGATCCATCGGTATTTATGCATTTAATATACATAAAATGTTTGTGAATTATTACAATATATATTTTACTTTTCTCATGACCTGATCTTTATATATTAACACAACTTATTATCTAGAAATTAATATTACATTGGTAGTAAATCGTTCTAAATCTCCGTAACTGTTGTGGTTTTATTGAATATGTTATTAGTATTTAATTGCTTTAATATTTATATCTAACAAATGAAACACATACTAACAATGTAATTAATGGTTTCATTGTTATAGTCTAATTAATGCAAACATATTATTTCTACAAAGCAAGAACCTTTTATTCCCCTAACATGGCCTACATCTCTTCTGCCCCCCCTGTGATGCAGTCATTACATGCGCCAGATCCTGGAGGCCCTGCGGTATTGCCACGACCACAGCATCATCCATCGCGACATTAAGCCCCACTGCGTCCTGCTAGCCAACAAGGAGAACTCTGCCCCCGTGAAGCTGGGCGGGTTCGGGATTGCTGTCCAGGTGAACCCACACACGGGACTTGTACAGGAAGGTGAGAGAGGTTTGCTTATACCTGGGCTGTCACGAGTCACTCATCAGTCATTGTTATAACTGACTTTGTTTAAACTGGATAAAGTGAAATCATATTTTGTAGTGAATTTTTGTAATAGTTTTGAAAGATAATATTTCTATAATGAACACATTCTATTCAAATTCTCAATACCACCACGAAACAAATCAAAAATATAAATATAAAAGAAGATCCAGAAATTATCAAAGCGACTGTCAAATAAGGAACAAAATGTCATAATAGAATCAGGATGGTTTAAAAGAAAAACCAACATTCATGACTAAACTCCAGAAAGGTCGAACAAAAGGAATCAGGTATCATCAAACTACAAATATTATTTAATAAAAAAAAATACAAACATGGCTTGTACTCTATGTAAAACAGGCCTGGAGTGATAAGATGGCAAGTCTATCCTGTGGGTTTAAAAGACCATCTGTCAAATCCAAAATCAGAAGAATAATTGGGTACAGGTTGGATCATATACCTAGAAAACACGTGTAACAACCGATATGTATAATAAAAAATGGGGGAAAAGATTACTAAACAATGGTGCGTGGTGTACCGTTTTATGTGCGCACACCATCATTATTCTTATAGTTTAGCACCTAATTAATTAAGTTCTTAAAAAACCATGTAATATGTAGTGGAATTGAAAAAATTTAAATTGGATTTACATTTGAAAATTATATTATAACGAGGAATTAATAGAATATGCAAACAAAATGCATCACATTTCATTATGATGAGGCTATTTCTGTATAAACCATTATCATTTTGAAAAAATTTCAACACCTTTATGATTAGTTTTTTCTTTTTTAATTTTAGAACACTTATTATGTCACTAATGTAACTGTATGAGTCTAGTGTGTCACTGATGATCTTTATTTTGTCGAAATGTGTTTTGAAATAGCGGTATATTAGATGCATTTTACGCATTTTTATATAAATATTATAAAATTAATTTATAAATAATTATAATTGAATTACATAATCTTATAGGGTACAGTTATAATATATTATTTCAAAAAACAGTTAATATTATATAATATTTAGATAATTCTGGATATGTAGTAAAGTATAACCGACCCAAAAGGTTCTTTCAAATGATATCACTCAGCTTAGCGTATATGATAGGCAACATTATGACATTTTTCAAGCATTATACTTGTAGTCACTATCAAGGGAGAAGTATCTCAAAGTTTAAATATATTGATTAACATCACTACTACCCATTTTAGATCCATATTTTATTTAGTTATCACATTCCTTTCTTTCGAGCGATTAAACATATTTTTAGTCTTAGTTATCACCTTGTTAGAATTGGAGAAGTTCTGTATTGTTTGACTATATTAATATCCGTTATTGAAACATATTTTAACTGTCTATTGCATTCATCATTCTCTTCTTTTGTACACTTAATATATATATATATATAGATTTCTAAGTTATCGCTCTGTTACATGATGATATGATAACATTAAGCGAATAACTAAGTTTTTTTGTAAACTAATGGATTACAACAAAAAGTTATTTGTGAAATTTATGAGTCTCTCGCAGAAAAGTTGCTTATAGATAACTTGTCACGCATAGGCTATGTAGATGCTCAGAATTCTGGAATTCTCTTGAGGGTGTAATATGTTTTGGTGGCGTCTCTGGCATTATAATATATTACGTATATATCTGATTGAAAAGTAGCATATTGAAGAGAGTCAGTGTGTTTTTGTCAGTTAATTAGAAATCACAAAGTCATAAAAGACTACAATGATCGATGTGGAACTTTTCATTCTCTATATAATATATACTAACCATTTTGAATTCTCTTCTTGGTTATATCAGTAGATCTAATGACACACCGCAATTGATTTATTGATTTATAATATTATGGTTGTTTATAAATTTTTCGATAACAAGACCTATTTTCCGGACTGCTTTGTACCAGTATACAAGCTAGGAAGCTTTTAGTAAGAAGGACAGCTATAATCAATTTAAAATGAAGTCAGAACTATCTGTCTAATAATAATTCTGCTTAATAAAGATATCCTCTATTGATCTCAACTACTGAAAGTCGCTGATATAATTTAGTAGTCGTGTACTTTTATATAGTTTTTTAGTTTTTATCATATTCTGCAACTCGAGTAACAGCTCTACGCATCTGCTTATTTATTGTCAGAAACATCATTAATTTGTAATTAATCTGAAAATTGTTTATTTAAAGATATTTATATTATTGTAAGTTATAGTCAGTCAGCCTTGTTAAAATGTTGTTGTATTTTACTGATCAATGCTTTATGTGGAAATTGGTTTTTCTCATTTACAGTGTTGTATTTTCTTCACCAGGACCTATTTATCAGTAGTCAGAAGATTATAATATACGAGTAACTAAATTTGGACAAAACGAGTGCAATGATGACTGTTTTTACTGCACCGGGGCGGTTATGGTTAAGCGTGATAAGTGTACAATTTGTCTGAAAGTTCTGATTTTAGGATTTTTTCAGATTCTCGTAAATAAGGTATAATGTATTCAATTTTTTCAACCAAACATTTGTGAATTATGAAAAAGTAACTAAATACGCGATTATATTTTTATTAACTATATAGGCTTATTTTGCAGCAAGGTTTCAGCGATCTGTAGCGTTTTTTTGTACTTGCAAGTGTGGTATAGTTCAATAGGCCACAGTTGCAGTTTTTTTGTTGTTGCCTTATTTACAGTTTGCATAACTTACATTTATGTAACTTCACCCTTTTATCCCTCCCACTAGAGGTTCTCCCCTGGATGTTGCTAGGTCTATTATTGTCGCGCGGCAACGTTAAACCTCTCCTTTGTCTCATATTCTGATTTTCTGAAAGTTGGCAGTCCGCGTCCGGATTTTGTTTTAGGAAATGCTCTGGCAACCGTGCTAAATTTAGCGATTATACTGATTTAATGATTATAAGCAGTATGTATACTCTTTCATTATCGAATTAATATCTAACCATAAGAATTTTTTTATATTGCAATTAATTGTTCCTAAAGGGTTATTTAATGAAAAGCGAATTAATGACACTTGCTTTTATCAATAAAATTATTACATGTTACAGCGTGTATTTCCATCAAATTTTATTTTATTAAACAAGTATAATATAAATTAGACTTTGCGAACTTTACTGCTTCTAATTATAGCTGTGGGGATGAAAAGGGTTGACATATTTCCAAATATCTTCATTATGTTGTATAGTTTTATCGATTAATCTGGCTCATTTTGCTTACATCATTTGATATATAATAATCCAGTTACGTAGTATATTGCACGTGTCACTTATAGTTGTTATAATTGTTTGTTTAGCCTCCATATATCATATTATCGAACTTGACTAATTATGAAGCTATCACGATTTCATTATCAGTTGAGATCTGCAAAACATAATCGAATGGGACAACGGAAATCAAAGTTCTTAATATTACTATACTCCTGTATTCATCTCAATGCATTTGGTCAGATTCCAATCAACCAAAAAACTATCAATCACGACGAGAGGAAAAGTCACATTGTAGTATTAGTATGCTTTCTAAATTATCGAATGTTTTGGAATTACTTCCGTTTGCCAATCCAATCTACTTTTTGACACAAATCGATGTAATGTTATTAAAAGTCGATACGCCTCAGTTTATTTATCACTGACATAAAGCTACTAATTGAATTTCGTACTGGGTGTGCATCCGCGCATGTTTCTGTAATTATTCCTTTATTCATGGAAGACTACTAAGTGGGGACTATTATTACCTGTCCATCTATTTTTTTTCTCCGAAAATGGTCAATGTTTACTTTAAAACCTGAGAGTTGTGTAGAAAAGACTATAACTCACTCGCTATACCAACTCTGGGTGTCGAAATTGGTCAACGATTTGTTCAATCAAGTAAATAACTCAGTTAGCTAGTATATAATTGCTTCCTCTAGCACACGAAAAATCTTCAAACATTTCTGCCAATAGTTGATATGACCTTGAGCCTGTCGAAATGTGAGTATTTAGATAAGTCTATATATTAAGCTAGTTGAGGGATTTGTGATTGGGGACTAGAATGTTGAAATTACATCTTCTGCCGTAGTTATATGTTCGGGAAATGAGTCGATGGCAATCTTAAGTTTTTGGGATCAGTACACGGGTTAATTTACTATATTTGCCAGTTGATGTCACCTGCGATTTCTTTCATACTATGTATTTAAGTTTTTTGTGAAGAATATTGTTTGAATTTTAGACACCACTTGAGAGTGATAATTCTCTGTAATTAAAATTAAATGTATTTGCATTTTTTTATATAATATATAATGCAGATAACGATGTAATTACATTATAGTTTAATTATAAAGAATTATTAGATAAGGTAATGAAGTATTGACTATAAATATAACATATAATGCAGATTAGATCATATATATATTAATATTTTTAAAATTTGATATTAACTTTTACGAAGGTCATTAATTTTTAATAAAATAACAAAAAATTGTCAAAATACCTCTATATAAATTTATATCAGGGATTCATTTTGAAGAGACATGTATAGCTTTTAAAATAATTTGTTATTAAAAATCAAATGATTCATTTATAACTGGTTGTGTATAATGCTCAGTAGTTGTTAATTAACTTAAAAAATTGTATTTGTTTTATAATTTAAAGCCATGTCATGTATATTATTTTTGATCTTGAATTATCAGTTAGATTGAGTTTATTAAATTCACTGAACTGAACTGTTCAGTATTGTGTAATCATTATTTTCATAATATTCTTTGGAATTAGTTAGTAGGCTACTTCTTGTACAGTGTTTAAGAATTGCATTCATCATCACAGTGTTATTAATAATATAATATGCCAATTTTTCTTAGATATTGATATTGCATTACGATACTTATTTTGATTTTATACCATGCCTAAAATAGCTATGCGTATGTCTACAATATAATATCAGGGTTGCTCCAGGTCCTTAAAAGTCCTTTTTTTGACTTGGTCCTAAAGAAGCTACTTAAAAGTTCTTTTTTTCGGAAATAAAGGTCCTTTAAAAAATTTTGCTTTTTATAAGACTTACAATCTCAAAAAATTGCGCTTCGCGCATTATTCTGATTAAATAGACTATCTAGTACATATCATACTTTTATCGTTCAGAGCTAGTACATGACATTCAACTGTCTGGTTGCAACACCAATGTGGTAATTGTTCAGCTGTAAACGTCAAATTAAAGACTAGATGATGACATGACATTCACCTTTTTACTAAAACTTGTTTTGAGTACAATGAGTATACAAACGTTTTCACATAGTATGAGTAAAGATAGACTTTCTAGATGTGAAGTAGGCCTGTTTTTATAAATTCATTTTCTATTCTCACTTATACTCATTATAGGGTTCATAGACGTTCATATTGTATGTATGTTTATTATTATCAATCAAATAATTATATAATAGGAATTTTAAACATAATAATATATAGTAAATTGAAAGCATTTTTTTTTAAGTAAATTTTTAGTAGTTTTTCATCAGGCAATTTTGTGCAAAAAATTTTTTTAATAATTTTTAGGTCCTTAAAACCTCTGTAAGATCCTTAAAGGACCTCACTGAAATCCTAAATTAACCCTGATGTAATGTTCTCTTTTGAATGAATCTAGTTAGAGTAGCGGCGCAAGCGGGGGGCAGCTGACCCCAAATTAGAAATATTCTTGTCGGACAAACACAATTATGTCTGATAATTCTCTTTGCTGTCGGAATTCTGTAGCTATAGTATAAAAATTCTGAATTAATAATTACTGCTATTCAGATCATGTCATTTTTATGTGTGTATGTCTACATTCTGCATTTTATTTTGCATACAGAAAGTGATATGCCAATTTGTTTTAATATTTTGTATCTGTGGGACAATTGGAATTTTGTCCCCCAATCTTAGTATTGTGGCGCCGGCGCTTAGTAATGCGTCGTATTCTTGTTCTTTTATTTGCACCACATAGTAATATTATAATATGTAATTTCATAAATTATGTGAATTATAGATTAGTGTACAAATTATTGCTAGTAAAACAACACAACTATTAATTTGTTCACTACCTTTTTTAAATATGGGAAACTGCGTGAAAGTGGGAAACAATAGAAATGAGCTGGCCGAAGCATTGCTCTATAGACTGAAAGATAAGTGTATTTGTAAAATGAAACAATTCAAATTTTGAATGCACTTGCTGTATGAGTAATTATTTTAGAGTACAAATAATAGCTTTATTTTTAGTGTACAACACCAAAAGTGGGCACCGTTGACCTATTTCTATACCAAACAGTCTCGCATATATATAAATGAATTAAACAAATTAAATATTCAAGAGTGAAATATTTCAAGTGACTGATTATTATCTGAAACTGTACCTATCATGCACTCCACACTTCTGCAGAAGTCGGTGAATAAGTATACTATAGTGTATATTATAGTATAAGTATTCTATAAGCGACTCTGTTCACTATAATTATGTAACTAGTTATACTTCGTAACTAGTTATACTAGCTAAATCTAATTCGTTTTTAATGTTTATAATTGTTATTAATTTTCTATGTAGTTTCATATGGTTATTCACATTTAAAATATTGTTTCTCAATTTACTTATTATTTTTTAATGTATTTTTAATTGGTTTCCTTTGATTATTCTCTCTAAATCAGATAATCTTTGCTCCAACGGTGTACCGTATTCCTTGTTTTTAATGATCATTATTAATTACCAGTAGTTCAATTCTTGTTTTCGCATTCAACATTATTATACTCTAATAAAATATTAAATCTCTCAAATGTTTAATTACCAGTAGTTCAATTCTTGTATTCGCCTTCAGCATTATTATACTGTAATAAAATATTAAATCTTACTAATGAGCTTTTAATTAAGTTGGTGACAGGCCGTAACTATCCATCGCCATTCAAGGAAAACATATAATTTTATTGTTGAAATAATAGCTTAACTTCACTAGACCTATTAACCGTCTTGATTTTTTTAAATTATGACTTTTTAAATTATAATTATTCTTATTCTAATATATTTATCTATAGGTAATAGTATAATAATATACAGTAATAAAAAATATTTTGACTAGATTTACACATTAATCCCCTATCCAAAAATAACTTTCATTTACGGAGAGATAATTTTGTAATCAGAAGTATACTTAATTGTTAGTTATATGTTAAATCTACTTGGATCTATTTAGTGTCGAAAATATTTTTAAGATTACATAAATTACAAAAAATGCACATTAACATGTTGTTATAATATTTTTTATTTTAGTGAAATAGTTACAACATAAAATATTAATATTTGTCATATTAATAGTAATATAAATAAGGAAGTTATTTGATAATTTTAATGGGGAGCTTTATATTCGTTGTATTTTGTGATAAATATATTCTACTTAACGGTTGAAATTCCATGGAAAAATTTATCTGAATATAAAGATGAATTCTTAGTATATAGATCATGGTATATTACGATATATTAAAACAAATTAAATGTTATTATCCATTTATAAAAGAAATGTTAATTTTTTAAATAGAAATATGGCAGCTTTTTATGTTTAAATACACAATTAATATTTAAAAAAATCATTCTCATTGAGGTATTCTTTGGTGTACTCGTTTCTGTATAGAGAACTAAAGATTATATTAAAATGTGTAATTAGGTATAAAATATATTTTAAAATAGTTATTAGAAATTGGAACTGTAATATTGTTTAATGTAAGAGTGAGTATAGTTTTATATAGTTGGTCGCTTTTTTAAATGTATACGTAAACTATTCTGAATTGAAAATTAATTATTTATACATATATGAGAGTCGCGTATCTATAGTGTTTTACATAATATAGGTAATGTTACACTGTTCAAGCAAAACGAAATCTGGTGTTCTTTAGTTCCTTTTAGCCTGCATTTCCTGTGCAACCAAAATTAATCACTTTCATTAATTAGTAAACAGATATTCTGCGAACATATTTCCATAGAAACTCTGTAATCCCTATTCATCTAGCGTATTTAAAATGGACAGATATAACGACATCAGGTTAACCCTCACAATAGTGTATGTTATATATCTCGTGTGTTTATATCTATAGTGTCTGTTATATATGTAACATTTAGTAAATATAGTCTCACGTCTTCCACAGAGCTTAAAAAACCTAAAAATCTATATTTTTTGTATTATCATTGAAAACCTCAAAAAATACCTAAAATACATATAAAAAACCTTAAACATTTTACTCAAAATATATAATATATTGGTTCAAATGTTTTTTGCTTAGCTCAGCTAATAAAGTTGAACTGTTATTAAATAGTGTTATAGCTTTTCAAACCTTATATCTACTCTGAACATTACTATGAATCAATAAAGCTATGATCCTCAAAAGAAACTGTTGCCTATATAAATATTATGCTTTGTGTGTCGTTTATTGTGTCCCATAACACATGAACTGTTACTTTAAAATTTCATAACAGTTTTTACTTATCCGAAAGTTTTCGTCTGTGTATCGCTTTCTTGGTTATTTCTACAATGCTATATTAAATGGACACGGTGTAGACTAAACAAATACATTTGTTTCAATTTCTATTTTTGTACAATTTTTAACTAAATTAATGTAAAATTAAAAATGTCCTAAACGTTGAGTAATATAGGATAGACTAATTACGTTCAATATGTAACCATTTTTTAAATTTCATATTTGAAACCAATATATTAGTTTAACATTTTGTTCACCTTATTAGTTTTTGTGAACAACTAAAGGGTTCGAAAATATATTCCATATAAAATATTGTGTATAAGTAAATTTTGCTTTTATTGGTCGAAATAAATGTCTTATGTCCTTAATTTTTATATACAGGAATAGTCACAAAAAAGTTCTTTTTCATCAAGGTAAAAAAAATAAAAAGGAAAATTTACCCAACAATAAAATTGCCATAAAAAGATGTCTTAAATATGTTTCACAATTGAATGAATTCAACAAAAGCTCTTATATCTTTTTAGTTAAATTTGCCAATTAAAGTAACAATGCTATATTTTAGGTTATTTAAAACCAATATCACTGCAGTTCATCTTCCAGTATCTATTTCTAAACATGATTTAAGTTTTTTTAGTTTTCGTTTTAGTTCACTTCCATGAAGGGACATTTTCGAAGTATGTCCACTGACGAAAGGTCCATCCGACGCCGTTTGTGCACACGTCAACTTTCTTGGTAGGAAGTTAAATATGAACATATTATGTATTTGTTCCAGGTCCTATAATATTATATAGCTTCTCTCAGAAAGTTTCTTAATATATCCTGTAATCACAGCAGCATTCTTGAAGAACTTGATAGTTTGGCCTGCCAACTTAGATTATCTCACAAGACAAATGATCTACGTTATACAAGTTTAGAAGTGAGCGCTCCTTTTTAAGAAGAGTTCTTTCTTTTGTAAAAGGTTAGACTCAAACTAAGCTAACTAGAAAAAAACTGTGAAACTGATTCTAAAATAAAAGAAATCTCTTTGCAAGCGTTATATTTATGTTATTTGTGCAGATATAGCCATGTGTTTGTGCAAAACGAATTCTTTTATATCTTTTTTGTCCGTTTTAGTTTTTATTTTTAAACATAATATAATAACTAAGAGCATACTACCCACCATAGACATTGTTATGATATAAATTTTAAATAATATAATATGAACGACAAAACAGAATATCGAAACGTATATCAATATCAATAAATAAGTTACCGGGGCAAAATGAAAATGATTGATTGATGAAAATAACTATATATTTGGTGATGACCACACTTTTGTCAGAGTAGGGAGAAAATTGTTAATTTTAAATATTTGATTTGATGTATTAATTCTGTTTTATATTCAAATGTATACAATGTACATGGGGAAACTTATATTGAAATTTTTGGATGCAATAGAGATCATTCTAATTGAAAAATCAATATACAAAGCATACAAAAGCACCGTTTGCAGCATATTATGTATTTTTATAAGTATTACTGTTAATATTGTTTAAATTTATTAATTTATGTCTCGTACTTATATTATATTATGTACCCTTTGATATCCCAGTGATTTACAGAAAAGGCGAATCGATATATTTTATTCCGTTTGTGTAATTGTATATAAGTTATTGAAATTGATATGTTGTTAAATAATGATGAAGTAACAGACAGTGTGTACGGCCTGATATGTGTTTACTTATCTAATTTTATTGAATTTACACTTAATAAAACAAAACATTCCAATTTAGATGTATCCAATTTATTATTTGTTTATTCATTTTATAGATTAAAAATATTTTCCACAATGCGTTTTTAAATTCTATGTTTAATTCATTCGTTTATTTTTTTGTATTTTATTCAATACAATAATGAATATAAAAACGCCTGAAATTCAATTGAAATTCGCATATCTCTGTCACTGTCGAACCAATTTATTAATAATTATAACTTTAAATACCACCAGTTTCTAATTAACAATTGTAACTGCCGGAAATTGTAGTTTAAGTTTCTGTTTCCAAGTTTATCAGTTATCAATATCCTACTCTCAATTTATGTTGAAATCTTGATGTAAAGATAAATAGTTTTGTTTAATAAATTAAGTCTCTGCTGTTTGATATTTATTTTACTGTGAATAATATAGAGAAAATGCATTAGTGTAGATATAATAAGCTATATATAAAGATAAGTATAATAGATATCTCCCTGACAGAGTCTATCGTTTCTTTTTATCGTTTTATCTGAATTATTTTATTTTTAAAAAGGCGTTTGCCTTGTACATTTATCTCTCAACAGCTAAATGTGAATTAGGCCTACAATAATAATTCTAAGATAATATTAACTTCATGTAAATAATTCAGCTTTTTTGTCTTTGTTCTGTATCAGATAATATAGTATTTTATGTAAGAAATATCAAATTAATCTTGCTGATGTTTAACACCCGTTTGTTTAGTTTTCTTTTGACAATATTTTCGAATATTGATTTTCGAAAAACATTTCTGATGTAGGAATTATATTAAGTTTATATTGTTTATATTTAAATAAGTTTTAAGGAAAATTGGCGAAATTATTCATTGCAAATTGTTAAATGTTCACCAGTATATATTACAGGCATAATTTATCTTTCACTCATCCACTTCATAGTTACATATTATAATGTTCAATAAAATATGTTTTGATGTCCCTCATACCAGATAATACATAACTAAAACGTTCTACACTAGAACTTTATTCACCAACTCACAAACTCAATGATATACATCTTTTATGGAATGGTTTTACATCTTACCTGGTTTCCCAAGCTATTACTTTGTATTTTAAGATCACGTTTGAGTTATATTTTATGAATCTCCCTCCACTATAGATGAATGGTAAGAGGCTGTTAGGTCGGAATTTGGCTTTTTCCTCTCGCAATGTGTTGTAAGTACCCAGAGGATAATGAAGCTATGGTTGAGAGGATAGTTGAGTCTATTACTAGGTCAGATAATTTACACCTACCTCCGTCTATATGTGCTTGTGAACAATAAACTTGCAATCTACCTATGATTTTTATACTTTCAAAAATCGATTAAATGTGTAATTTATATGCTACATTTAAGGTCAACTTTTATATACCTGGCTATTCAGACACACATAACCTCACTATGTAAGCTAAGTACTATTGTATGTACTAAGTGTTGACACTTTATAATGTATTATTTAATAATACATATATAATTATTTTATAACTCTGTTAACCCTTTGTCTGTGGACATATTTTGTAGGGTTTTCTCCGTGAATGTAAAACAAACTTCCTATCATCCGATTAAGTTGAAATTTTGTATATGGATACCTTCTAAAGTTTGAAAAGCTATTTTTATTTTTAACAAAATTAATCAATTAGTATCATTTTATGATTTGATTACGTCATCATAAACTCCAGTTTAGCAAAAACTGGGAAAATAACCATATTATATACTATATATTAACCCATATATGCTATAACTTTTGATCAATGCAACCAATTGACTTGTTTCTTTTTGCATTTGATTCCAGATCACAAGATCTATAATATTTTGGTATATTTGTATTATACTACTGATATAAATAAGCTATAAGTAGTATAAAGGATATTTAAGTATTATTTTAAATTGCTGGTTATTTTAATAATTAATTTTATTATTCAAATTAAATGTATATATGTTATGATAAACGTATTTTTCTATTATTGTTGCAAGTTTTATGTTCTAATATCATCGGCAAGTAAGAAAACCCAAGTGGGGGGTATACAATAGTTATATAATGACACCATTTTCTATCGTATGTTAAAATAAATTATATTATATTTGTTATATTTTTTAGTTAGATAAAATACTTTTAGCCACTGAGTATAAAAAATCATGGTCATATATCACATCGTTCAATCAAAAAGTTAATTTTTTTGAAAAAAATTGGTGTACCCCTCCCCTCCACGTACGAAGGGTTAACATGCTAAATACGAATTAAGATATGTATATATTAAGAAATTTGTCTTAATTATCGATTAAAAAGTAATATTGATGATAACATTAAACTGAATATAGTATAGGAAACAACACATAAAAATGATTGATTTTTATAGACAAGCAATGTTAATTAAAAAAATGACGAAGTTAGTTTGGAATTTTTATTTAGGTAAAAGGTCTCAATGGCAGTTAACTGATTTATATTATGTGCACATCATCACTCAAATAAGTTAGTACATCTTAAAAACAGTTGATGTGCTAGTATAAGAATAATAAAGTAATACAGTCAGTATAGGCTACTGTGTTTGAATTTAGCAACTAAAATTGATAGTTAATCCAACTGCGGAATCAAATTTGATAAAGGAAACATTGACCATGTTGGTAGAATGTTTTGGTAACTATTTTTTATATGACAACTTACACTAAGGTGGTATAATTACAGTTGTTTAATTGACAATTATTATCTGTGCAATATAAAGAGCGCGCATATTTGCTAACTCTACTAGATTGATTCGTAGCGATTTTATTGATTAGAAAGCACCACAAAAAGGATGCCTGTGAACCAAACCTGGCCAAGGGGCTAGGGGAGAAAAACATAAGGGGCTAGGGGAGAAAAAAATAAAAGGGGGGTAGGTAAGGGAAAGGGGGATTCAAATAGGTATCCCCCTCCCTAAAAAAACTGCTGGGCGGGTTTGATGTCAACTCAGCGCGTGTAAGAAACAGCGCTATTATTTATCATAATTATATAATATATAATGGACCTCCAAAAACAATTTTTTTTACTTCATAAAATGATGAATGTAGATGCTACTTAATTACTGGAAAAAGCATTTCATGGATATTTGATAACAATATCACCAAACTCATTAGCAGGAAAATTATCAGATTAGATATTTTTCATACATTCATATTTTTCTAAAATTAAATAGAGCTGTACAGTCTGCAAATATATTGTTGGGTATCTAGGATTACCAAAGACCCCAAAGTAAATAAACTATAACTTTAATGTGTGTACAGTTGTTAGATCTGCTATTGCAATTAACGTTAGTTCGTGTAAGAGAAGGGAAATATTGTCATCGTTATTGTAAAGTTTGAAGATCTGAGCTTGACTAATAAACATTAATAATATTAATGATAATGGAGGTATACATTGGAATTGGAATTAAAAACAAATTAAAATTTATAGAGAAATTAAGCATCATGGTAACAAGTATAATGCTTATTCAAATAATTTTGTTGTTAACAGGAAACTGATGGATTGTGAGGTTGTGATATGCTCCTATTTCTCTCCATGTTTTTATAATAACCACGAGAGCAAGTTCATTAAAATAATATCAATTCTAAATCGTGACGAGGCCTAATATTAAGTTAGCATGTCGACTATAATAGAACAGTTCTAATTAAGTTGATTAATAATTTATCTATCTATCTAAAAAAACAAGAGAAAATAATGACCATGAATATACTTAAACTGTGTTATATATTTTAATGTTTAAACATGTGTATGAATATTTAACAATGTTTTGCACACCTATATACTTCATTTGCTGAATTCTGTATGAGATATTTCTTCGTTCTCCATTATCATCTCCCCTCTCACACTCGCCATTGTCAACTTCCACAGGCCGGATAGGCACACCACACTTCATGTCCCCCGAGGTGGTGGATGGTCGGCCTTACGGGAAGCCGGTGGACGCCTGGGGTTGTGGTGTCCTCCTGTTTGTCCTGCTCAGTGGGTCTCTGCCCTTCTACGGTTCTCGGGATACTCTCTTCACTCAGATCACCACTGGCCGATGTCACGTGAGGCTGTGTTTGCTATCTTTGTTATCGATTAAGTTAATTACAAATAGTCGATGAAGTAACCTTGTAGCTAAGATGTAGCCTATCTAGATATCGCCATTCCAGCACTGAGTGACCTTATAATTTGGGGTGGGACGTCTCAAAATAAAATTGTCTTAAATTATATATTTTTTATCAATTTGCGTTAAATGTTTGTGTTTCAATTAAATTTTCAAAACTTTATGTGTATTTTTATATGCATCACCACATTGTAGTTATTTAAAACACTCTTAATAAGTAGGATATAGGCTTACTTTTGAATTTACTAAAATAACAGTTATTTTATTACAGAAAGTTGTATGTATAAAAAATATGACTTCATAATTACGTTACAGTTGCTGTTCAGTTTAAGAGTGAATTTGTCAATATTGTAATTAAATTGTAGCGTACGACATGTTGTAAATGTTTTCTATAATATTTGAACACTATTGTAATGGAAACAGCTAGCAATAATCCTTATCCGTCTGCGCTGTCTACTATAACCTACATGTGTTTTGCCCCACACAGAGTCGATGAAAATAGAAGTACATGATAACGTAAATCATTCAATTTAGACAATGAACACGCATGCATTGATTCCTTGGATAATTAATTAATGATCGATGCTATAATAATGTTTCAACCCTTTTATCCCTCTTACTCTTCCGCGAGCACCCACAACTCCCCTCTAATGGCCGAAATAGGTTTGCAATACATACGGAGGCCGTCACAACGAGAACTAATGTAGTCACCCTGAATGTTTCCTTATGGCTATCTTTATTCATTGGTTATTTCCTAGTTACCTTTGCCTTTTATATAATTTAAGCTTTCAAATATAAGGATTAGTACGTTATAATAACATGCATTGTCAGTGCCCGAGGAATGGTTTCATAATCAATATTTTTCCCCTCTTTCTATCTCGCTCTCTCTCTCCTCTGTCTTTTTTCCTTTGAGATGTACTAGATTGTAATTCACTGCAATTATCTACCTTCATTTCGAGGTTATTTATAATTGACAAGTTATAATTAACCTTATACTGCCTTTGTTCACTGAAGCCCACATTCAATTATTGCGAATGAACAATTTTTAGTTTTCTTACAATGTATTCTGTGTCTAAAATAATTAATGTTTTTGCTTGCCTGTGTCAAAGTTAATTAATAACTGTCTATTCGTTTTATTACCGATTGAAGCGAAAAATTAATTACATGTACACACATTTTTACCGTCATTTTTTAGGGCTCTTACATTTGAATGTATAATGCTCGACGCTGTACAGGATCGTACAAAGTACACTATAAAAAAATTCTTCTGATATTTACGTTTAAAGCTATTATTTGTATCCTTAGAAATTTAACTGTAGCCTACATCTTTATTATACATTTGTTTGGTATCTATGTGTAGACAATAATTGCTTCCGAAGTTTTTGTATTAATTTGATGTAATTGAAAACACGTAAGAAAATTGAATTTATAGAAATTTGTTATACATAAAAATAAATCATTTCAATAAAATTTTCCCTACAAATTTGCAGGTTAATTTTTTTCCAGCACAAGAGAATTATGAATTTATTGAAAAAGAGAGTTACCCTTTATTATTAATAAATAATAGAGAAATTTTTATGTCAACTCGTTTAAACAATAATCAATTATTTTAAACATTTTGAAATGTGTTTATATTTTTTTCGATTAGGATAATTGTCTTAATAGTTTATAAAAACTTGTAAAGAAAGGACTAAACTAGTTTTAATAATATTTAATATAGATTCATCTAAAACTTTATGAGTTTCTGATATAACAAATGTTCATGTAAAAAATATTGAATGACATCAACTATACACGTTTCGCTTGAATACATATTATAATTATAACGTGTTCGCGATGCTAACATAACTTTTTAAACATAAATTTTAAAACACCGAGAAATACACAAAGCTAGAAACCGGATAAAATGTACCATTTTTCTGTCAATGTGTTGATATAATTAATTACTACTAATAATAAATAATTAAATGCTAAACCATCACTTACAACTATACGTGACAGGAACAAGCATCTCAGGTTTTCTTTCCAATTATTAGATTCCTACCATGTAACAGTATACCAGGATGAAAAAAAAGCTTTTAAACGTTTTAAGAAAAGACAAATAATATGTTTGGACGTTATGGACGTATTGTATTTATAGAAATGTATTGGATATTTTAAAATAATAACGAGAATAGCTTTTTTGGTATTTTATCACTAAAATTGCCGAGTGGTCTGTTGTGACCGCTCCATGGTGTAAAATGTGTCGTATACCAACTTGTACCTAAGAAAAAATAATATTCAAAAATATATTTCCGGAAATAATATGTTTACTACCTAGAACTACCGGAGCGGTTGAAAATGGCCACTGTATTTTGTAAAACAGTATTTGTAATGTATTCAATATTCAATAATTATGTTATGGTTGATCACTCTTCGTATATAGATATGTATATTATGTAACAATAGATTTGTTCTAGTATTCTAGCTTGCATATCTCGATTTAATGGTCAATTTCGTGACTCAACTGATGCGATGCATCTATGCACCTATGCTAAGAACATCCATTATATAAACAGAAATATAGGGACAGCTGTAGGCTATACATGATTCTATATTTGTCTTTGATAATAATCATTTGTTATTTTACGTATATTGATAAATACTTATTGTTCACAACACACAGGTTAACGGGTTCACAACCCACAATGCTAAAAAAGAATTCATTAAATCTTTTTTTAACATTTTGTTGGTTTATTCTACTATTATTGTCACGGCGGATTGGCTGCTATTAATTCTAAGTATATAGGTATGTTCATGTATTATGCCCGAGGATGTAATATTATACATATATTATGATTATAATACATATTATATTATCTTGTATTATATATCTATATAATATTATATTATAATATATAACACATATTATTATTATAATCAACTTCACTGAATAAAAATATTAATTTATGCTGCTCTTGTATGTACAAAATTAGGTAGGATATTCGTAACATATGTTGTAATCTTTGTCATATTATTATTACATATTTTATGTAAGTATAATATTGATCACAATATTTCTTATTTAAATGTTCACGTTTCAATAGAAATAATCACTTTTTAAACTTATATTTCATTTTTGTTTTGGACTTTTATAAATGAATTACTTGTAAAGTAGTAAAGCAAATATAATAGCTAATCGTATAATGTAGTAATCCAAATATAATAATATTTATTATATATAAACTATATTGGAACATAGTTAATTTATATTATAATTAAAAATATATATATTTAGCAGTACCGGCTGATCTTATATTACTTTGTTCTATTATATAATATTTAATTATATTTAAATGATAGTAAATGCTGTATGCCTTTACCAGTATAACCTAATAAATATAACTTGGCTTTTTATTATTGAATATGTTGTGTGAATAAAATGGTTTTTATATTATTATAAAATCTAATTTTGTTTTGTAACAGCGGTGCATTTTGTTGTGAAGTTTCATTGCATTAAATTATGATCTGCTCAGTATGGATGTTTGTTTATATTAATATAATAGTTCAAAATAATAATTGGTATTAAATCAAAGAAGTGTCCGATTGTTCTATTGATAGTTTAAATGGTGTACTAGTAAGTGATTAGAGTCTACTATAAATGCAAATATTGTACATAATATTAAGTTATTGTTCGCCGTTATTTTAATTAAAGGGGTTCATACTCTACTAGATTGTCCTGAAAATACATTTTAAGTCCTTTTGAATTTTTTTACATAGATGTATTCTTTTTCATTTTAACACATTATTTATCATTATGAACGTATGAAGTAATCAATATAATCCCATAAGTTTACCGACTATGTAGGATTTTGCTTAAAAATGATCGTGACGAAATGTTGACTTAAGAAAACAAGTAACATTGCGGTACATTATAGTTTATTTTAAATTGAAATATACTCAACAAGTTAGCGTTATTTGTTGGAATCTATTAATTGAATCTATTTTTAATTATTTTCAAAATCATGAATCTATGAAGTCCCTAATGACTATAACAATGAAGCAATTTTATGTTCAGATGATTTAGTTTTATATTTATTTTACATGCATAAACAATATAAATTTTTAATAAATATTGAAACAAAAAATGATACATTTTTTAAATTGAATTTGTTTTTTATGAATGAATTTTTTAATTGTGGTGAAGCGTTTATTTTATAGCTAACTAATGCAACATTGTAAAATTAGACTAAATAATTTCAGAAAATATAGCCAAGAATTCCGCGCAAAAATTATCTGCCGATATCTAAGTATATTTTTATTCCAGTATCCATAATAATCATGAGGATTTTTTGTGTTTAAATAAAATCCTATTAAAAAGATATTCTTCATCATTTAGAGCTTTCTGTTGCTTATTTTTTAAATATTTAAATTTTCATAGTAAAGCAGCTTATTTATGGATTAATAGGTATTTTACAAAAAAATAAGCACGTTGTTAATTTTGATACAAAAATAATTTTTTCTTGGTATTAAAAATGATTTTTAAGAACAACCGAATCTATCTATAACCAATCTATCTATACAACCAACCTAATTTATTTCGTAGATCGATTGTCGATTTGTAAAGTTGTAGTGACATCTTGCGTCACTCAAGGTACTCAAGTATTCTCAAGCAGCTAACATTTTGTAGGCTTCTTGTCTCTGATAACAAATTTATCATACTATATGCTATCTTTATAATGTTACTACTTTTGTTTTAATTTGTTCAGAGGTTTGTGAGTTACAAGATAATGGTCGCAACATGTCTTAGTTTTGGTTAAGAAAATAGATTTAATAGTCAACTGCTGGAGGGGTTCATACATAGAAAGGTTAAGGGTGTAGGAAAAAACAGATTGTTTCTAATTAGTTAATCAAATTATACAGTCCAATATGATAATAATTTGTCTGCCAATTATTGAAAACAATTTGTATATATTAAATTATCTATGCATATTGTTGGATGGATATCATATTGTTAACTTATTATATATCGTATATTATATACATCATTTCCTAGACTAATGTAAAGTTTGTCTCTACAGAACTGAATCTTTAAACTATTCTCATAATTTCTAAAAACAGAGTAAATATATTTGAACTCTTCTGCCAATATTATCGGGATGGCGACCAGTTTTATAGATTTTCCGGTAGAAAATAGAACTAATAATAGTCCAGTTGGTTTATTGCCCATGGCTGTACTTGGTTTTCTGTGAAATGAAAAATAAATATTTGCTTCTGGCCTAATCAGGGTGAAATCAATTCAGGACAGACTCTCAAATTGGATCTCAAAGGGAATTTATCTGTATGAGCAATGTGTTTAATAATAAAGGAATGTTTATTTTTTCTATTTAAAGATTTCAGATTTCGTCCAGAACTGTTCCCAAATTTAGTCCAATTAAGCCTGTGCGCATTTCATAAACAGATTCAAAATAAACGTGTCTATTTTTATATTCACCTCATGATCTCAACTCAACGCAAAATAATTTTTTGGGAAAATATATTATTATTATTGTACCTTTTGAAAATAGTTTGTAGCTGTGCTGAGTAAAGCTGTTCAAACTGTCATTTGTTTGCATATAATTTAAGTATTTTAGTCAATTTTGATTAATTTGTTAATTGCTATAATTTTAAGAAAAATTAAGATATTATTTTACAAGTAACTGATGTTTTCGAATTCTTTTAAGTTTTAATTATTCACTCTATTATAGTTAAAGCGCTTCGAGTGTGGTTTTATTCTTTTTCTATTTACTCAAATCTATACTTATATACTTATATATATTGGTGTTGGGTAACTAGCTTAATAAGACATTAATTGAATCGAACTTTAAACATTTTACACTGTGCAAGGTCTAATATTAAAATACGATTTGTCACATCTCTATAAATAGTGGACGCGATAACATGACCGATACACACAAATTAACGTAAGCTATGTAGGATGCATACTGGGTCGCGGGAGAAAATTCTTATATTACCTTAACAATTATATAAATATACTTTCATGTTTAAAATGATCGAAAATATATATTCATAAAATCACACGAGTATAAGACGTTGACATTTTAATATATTTTCTCACAATTATATATCGCCTTCAATTTATCAAAGTATCGTATGACCAAATTTGTGATTTTTATGTACAGAGGTTTTAAATTTTTTGATATATTTAATTTTAGAATGCTCAGTGAGATTTTAAGTGAGAGAAGTAAAATTGATATGATAATATTACTGT
>JAUZND010003811.1:0-12057 GCA_034780555.1 Coelogynopora nodosa
CAAGTATTTTAGTCCACTATAATTTAACTCTGTTCATTGAAGCCATTCTGTAAGTGAATATAAACTAATACCTTGATGAATCTATTTTAAAAGTGTGATCTGCATATGCTGATGTAGGGTTCAACAATATATATAATAATGCAGTATAATACAATTACAGTATACTATAATGTATAATATCTTTACAATATTTAATTATATAATGTATGCTATACTGTATAGTATTATAACAAATAATATTTATATATATGTGCATCAAAAAAAATAATTTTAAATATTTTAACATACTAGAGAAAATGGTGTTTATTGAGCTATAGCATACTCAAATAGCAGTTATACTACTTATAGCTTATTTATATAAGTAGTATAATAATAAAATATACCACACTATTATAGATCTTATGATTTGGAATAAGATACAAAAATAATCAAGTCAATTGGTTGCATTAATAAAAGTTATAGCATATTGTATAATATGAATCAATATATGGTTATTTCCCCATATATAGTTTTTCTAAACTGGAGTTTATGACATAATCAGGTCATAAAAATAATATTAATTGATTAATTTTTAAAAATAAATATAGCTTAACATAAAGTCTTTATAATGTATATGTATAACAAATTTTAGCTTAATCAGATGATAGGAAGCTTGTTTTTCCAGGGGTGGGTAAAATACATCCCCTCCAGTTTTATTATTTTATAATTTAGTTTAACATTGTATAGATAGTAAACAGGCAGAAAGTAAGAACTCTGTATTAATTACTCTAGGATATAACATCTATATTATAACATTGACTGTTTCAGTTAATATTATATTGCATACCAATTATCCTTTGATTTTTTGCTTCATTATTATTAAACATTTTTTTATAAGAAGTGAATGTGTGAGGTGCAAAAATCCTGAAATGGCCTCCCTTGGAAAAAGCTGATTATGGGCTTATTTTATATAATATTTTAAATAACAAACCAACATTATTTTTCTTGGTTTTATAACTCATAATAAACTATTGATTTTAATATTTTTATTCCTTCCTTCCCTAATACACTTCCCTATTACTGCAGTATTATATTTCATGTATATCCTATACTGATTGGCTTACAATAAATATAATATGTTTTTTACTATTCAGGTAGTTGACCAAGGTAATTATAATTATTCATTCTGTGACAGCTAAAAATCTGCCAAAAAACCCAAATCTGCCTGTGTAATATTTATAGCATACTTTCATATAATGAAATGTTCCATTAATAATTTGTATGTCAAAACAACTGTAATTAACAGAGCAACAATGAGTTTTCAGTTTTTTTGCACTTCAAATTTTCAAATAGCTCCATTTGTAGTATTTTGGGATTGTTTGTTAATATCATAACACTGAAAATAATGGGTTTTAAGTATAAATTTGGTGTCAAAATAACCATATGAATGAGTAGAACCCAATAAATGCAAAATAACCAATTTTGAAAATTGCTGACAGGTGACTGATATTGTGAGAATGGGTCACATATGTGATATCCATGAGCTATTATAAATCTTTATTATATTGTCATTGACACTGTATTTACTTTTTTGACCCAATGTATTATACTATTGGCATTATTGTGCAGTTAAATTGTGTGCTAAATTTTGGAGTCATTTAACTCTCTTTGTAATATATTATACCATAATCAATACATTTATTGTATATTCAGGATAAGTTTTTTTTATCTTGTATATTAATTTTAATGTGCACCCATAGCATTATGCATGCTTCAGGTATCTAAAAATATGTAAACTTTAAACATATGGTGTATGTATATATTATACCATTTTTTAAAGTTTTTTACATAATTTAAATTATATAAGTTTTTTCACCTATTTTAATTTATTATTATTAAAAATTAGTAACATTAACTTTTTTAATAAAATTTAATTTTTTATTAATTTCGAAATTATTTAAATTTTTTGATTATGTAGCAATATACTTTAATATATCATGATAAAAAAAGAAAATATATACCATATTTACTATGTATAACTATATATTATATATTAATGCTATTATATTTTATAGGGGCTTATAATATATATATATATAATATAAAAATCATTAATATCTAGTAATAAATCAATAATAAAAACTGTTTTTAACAGGCTGTATAGATGCCACATCAACATTTATAAATGATTTCAACCTAAAGTATATAATATTATTATGAATATTTTAACTTAATTCTGTAGCTGCAATTGTCATCAGCTGGAACATCAATAACTATATTATTATTATTCAAAGATAGTTAACTCATATACACTCTAATATTCTTTTATTAAATATTAAATAATTTATTTTTTAGATTACAATATACTATGTTAATACCTATGTAGTGAGTACTGTATGCTTTGTTTTATACAATATCTTAAACATTGAGTGACATACCTATGTTGTATTGTTTATAGCTTTTATATAAATTACATATTTGGTTATGGTTCAAATTTATAAAAGAAGATAAATCATTAATTTTAAATGTTTACCATATTTCATTTAATAACAAATGGTTCAAGCTTCTTCGGAAACTAAATATGTAAGCTTTGTTTATGGAAAATATTTAATCCCCTACCTTTAAATTAATTAAAAAAACCATTATTAAATTTCATTTTAGATAAAACATTCAAATGATAGACACATGCATAATATTTTATTAGAATATTGAGGAAACATCTTTAGCTTGCTATTTGCTTTTTATAAACTAATAAGTAATGAATTATTAAAGTTTTATATCAAATACATTTAAATGTATATTCAGAAGCTTCTAACCTTTTTGGATTTTTGATAAACATTTCACATATTTAATATTGAATTCAAACTCTTTCAATTTTTTTATTGTAAATTATATTGCACAAAAGCTTCTGTTAATTAGATATATTTATGTTAATTAGAAATGCTATGATTGTGTGAACCAATATTTAGACAAAATATAGATAACAAACTAAATTCAAATGATTTGAAAATGACTTATGAAACTTAAGAAATATACTAATTTAGTATTACTGCCCTTGCTTAGGATAATTTATGGTCCTGTTTTAGTTTTATTTCTACTTTATGATTTGTTTTGTGGTGGTGTTGAGGAATTGAATGAAATGTGATCATTTACTTAACAAAAATGTTATATTAATTACAAAAATTAAAGTTTGAATCCTAATTAAAAGAACACTGTGAGTATTATAACTTATATACCAATTTTGATAGTGATACTAAGTAATTAATTTTAACTTAATTAGCCACTTAAGACTACACATACAATGGTATCAAAGCATGGAAAAGGCTCTCGCAGTGCAATGTTAAATATTAATTATGACATAATTGAAAGTCCTGATCTTTCCATTCTCAAGTGTACTAAAAAAATATTTAAAATGTTTTTGATTAGTTGATGTTATGTTTCTCAAGGTCATGGGAATCGAGGAAAGCAAAGTGTCTCCAACGAACCGGAATTATATCTTACATCTGCCAAAGTCAGGGGATCAAAAGAATTGGTCCTGGTCAGTTGTCTATCAATGCACCCTGGATCACTGGAAACGTGGAGGGGGAGGTAAGTGTCAATGTGATGGTCGAACACACAATACACATTCGCTGTACTATTAAGTGTTGAAGTGGTGAGGTTGTTTTGCAGTAAGCATGCTGTAGTGAATTTAAAGAAGATATACAAGGATTTTTACTCATCATATTTTCAGAAGCAGTAATTTAGCTATTTATAATTACCCTTGGGAGATCAACTGTCTATTTGTTTTTATATGTGATGAGTAGATATTTGAAAAACTGTACAATGAAATGTTGTGATTTCATCAGAATTCACTTTTAGATTCCACTAAATTGGTCTTTAAAACGTATTCCGTAAATATAATTCTGATATCAGAATTGTTTCTAAATAGTGGACTTTGATATTCTTCTATTATTGTTATATATTTATAATAGTATATAATTAATAATCCGTTAGATATAATAATTAACCATTTTAAATTGATTTCGTTTGTCAAGTATGTATCGATTTGTTGTTAGTGGGGCAGATATTTGTTTAGTATATTATTAATATCACTATCGGTAGTGGTTTAAATTTAAATAATCTTGTTATTGAAATAACACTGAGAAATATTTAACATAAAGGAAATTTGTTTAAATGATTTTTAATTTTTTTTATTGAACTCCTAAAATTCGGTACAATTTTATAATAAAATATGTATCTATAGATATATATTATTATATATAATCTTTTCATTGTTGATTGTTGGACATTGTGTACAAGATATAATTAGGCCGAAAGCCAGATATTTGTCTTACGCGCGAATACAAAATTAATTTTAATAATTTTAAATGTCATATTAGTCAAATTCGATATATCATTTAGATTTGACGATTTTCCAGCTTTTAGGTCGTCAATACGATTTGGATAACGTAAAATAACTTAATGTAGCGTATTTCATTTTAACAATCATAGGATTTTTAATCAATTAATTGGATGACCACCCTCCTTTCGCCGCTTTCGATAACAATCATCAATTTAGATCTAAGGTGTTTCTCAATCAGGTAAGCATGAAGCCACTGAGCAACCTGATGCAATGATCGTCAAAACTGTACCTTTGCTATTTATTCCCCTTTGATTTATTTGCGGATTTATAAACACGTATAATACACACAATAGTCTGTTTTATCTGACAATTTTTATAAAACTGTAATATATTAAAAAAGATATATTATTCTGCCGTCAACGAACGAACAAGCACACTCGTTAAAAGGCACGAGCGCACTGAATCAGTATAGCTGAGGTATAATATATGCTTTTTTTTCTTTCACTTTTTGAAGTCCGCCGCAGCCGCTACTGTTACATAGTGTGGCTGTTGAATGGTTGTGTTGGGTGTCTTTAGAAGGGGAGAGAATTCGTTAAAAACAGCCGAAAAAGCTGCTGGAGAATGTTAACATTTCATTGCAAACAATCAATCAAAAACATTTGTGAATTGTATTCGCTACTGAATTAGGACGCATACAAGCGTTAATATTTCCCTCGTTTCTGATTATTATCATTTGCCAATTCTGTGGACTTTTTGTTTCTAAGGAAAGAGGAGATTAGATAATATCATGTAAATTCCTATTCGTTGTAGATGATGTTTATGATATGGACAGTTGTTTACTGCAGTTAGTTGTTTTTTGTTGTGTCTACATATCTACATAGCTGCAACTATCGCATGCGGAGTGCCACTATCTTACTCTTTGACGATTTGCACTTGATCTGACCGTCAACTTTACACCGTTTCTGTGATGGAACACAGATAATAATGATTCCAATTAATCAAGTACCTATAATGTGCTACTTATCTGCACATGGGAGAACAAACTCCACAGGTTGGGATGTTATATTATGCGGACTGCATAGTGTCTAGGATGGAAGAATTGCTTTACAGATTAAGGGACAAGATTTGACAGTTTAGTCAAATGTCAAAGAGTCTTGAATTATAAATAAAATCCTTTCCTTTTCAATTTCAGAAGTAATTATTTATTCTAAAGGCTTTAAAAATATTAAAATAGGCTTAGGAACAATTATTTGTTGTGGGTTAAAGGTAGGCTATACACCACTTATTTTCAATACAAATTTTATTTATTATTTGACAGATATACCTGCTTTTCATTAACTTGGTTTTGGAATTATAGCCTTCATAATTAATAATTTATTGATGATTTATAATATGTGAACATCATGACAAAACGACTTCTCTACCCAAGACTGAGGCTTCTGAATGATCTTATTTGGACCGATATGTATTTTAGTCAATATACTATAGACATGTTTAGAAGCCGGATTCTTCATTTTGCTGTTTTCACGTGGTTATTTTTTTTATCTTATAGTCATATTGCAAAGCGGCTAATATAGTTATTTCGAATAAAATTCTAACACGGTATATTTAAGCCAGTTTATATTGCGATTTTCTGTTTTACAGACCACATATTCGAGACGAAATATCAAGTTCAAGATAATGAAATTTTAATTTATTTTGTAGTCATATCTGTAAACTAAATAATATGTTTATTTTTGTAAACACGTTAGATTTACACTCTCTCTCTCCTCCGCTCCACAAGAATCTTCCGGGTTCGCGGACCGCGTGCTAACCTGCCCCAACCAGGTGTACAGCGACTGCAGTCCCGCCTTCTGCATCAACAAGCAGAACATTCTCAACACGCGCAAGTCCTCGCCGATTTTCTCCCTGAGGAAGCGGGTCAAGGTCACCAAGATGGCGGAACACTTCGAGTACAATCACATTCCAGCCCATCTGTCGTCCATCCAGGTGGGTGTGTGCGAACAGTGCATTACTCTTTTTGTCCAATCAAAAACTCTGAAAATCCATTGAAAAATAGACAGCTCAATAAGGAAACAGCAGTGTTAAATATAGAATGTTGTCTATATAAAGATTTCCTTGATTAGCAGTTGGAATTCCCTCGCTTTGGAATTCCCTCGCTCCAACATATCGTAGTGGATTATATAAAGGGTCAATTTTGTGTTTGTAATGATATGTTGTATTTTTTAACCTTTATTCTTACCGTGCGAGGTGTCGTGAATTTGTGTCATCTTCAACAATAGTTTACCTTAAGTTACTTTTCCTGTATGAATTTATGTATATTTATTGTTTTGACTTTAATATAAAACGGACAGTGTGTTTCTTTTTAATAATTTTAGAAAAGGAATCGTTTCCTATTAGTTCTTTCAACAAAAATAAGTTGGAATACCAACGTTCACATAAGATCGTTGATGACACAGGATGACCCTTTATTATTCGTAACTTTTTCGAAATATTATTCGTAATATTTTACTCAATTACATTTTTTATTATTATGAAATTATCGTTATACAGCATACCGTATCTAGCCAGAATTCAAATAGTTTATTTTCTGCAATGTTTTTTAATTAAGGTATCATCAACGCCTGTAAGAACCTGCCTTTGTCATAATATATGTGCCTTAAATGTCCGAATATTTGTGCATTTTATACCAGAACATTTGTCGGGCGGTTGCGCTCCGTTGTACTCAATGCAGGGGGGAACATGAGATTTAAGGCGCTCTGTGGTTTTTTTCCGGCTAATTAATTTTCTCTTGTTACATGGCCTGAAATTATAAATTATCTACACGACATTGAAGTAGACAGAACTTTTAATTGAACTATTTCCCACCTCTAAGGGACAACCGGGATATGTTCGCTGGTATAGATACACTATATTAATGGTTCTGTGGTTAAAAGTATATAACGACTTCATCATTGCTACATTTTTTCGGACCCTTTCAAAATGTGTGGTTCAACATTTCTGACGAAAAATTAATCTGTTCGACACATGTTTCTATCGTATAGACGATGTACCGATAATTGTACACCATAGTTGAGACTCGGAACATGAATACATTGGTGCTGTTCGATACAGTAGCCTTGTATACTACTATAACACACAGATTCATATTAGAACACTTTGACAGGGTTCTCTACTTTTGCAATTTTATATCGATTTATTTGTGATAGTGTGTTGGTTGTTTTTTTATTAATAATTTATTATCTGATATACAATATTGTGTTGAAACATCGTAATTATATTTGTACCCTGCGATAGCAGACACTGAAGGATGTAGTTAGCTTTATCATAATTAGCGCAGCGTCTTATCTACAATATAACGAAATAGTTAGTTACGCAGTAAAGTACATGAATGGTTGGGAGGTGAAATAATGGCCGTTATTTTATTCAAATGAATTTTGTGGTTTAATGAACTAAACATATATCTTTAGGTGACTAGTTTAGCGACCATGGCTTGTCCCTATATCTAATGTATGTATATTTTTAATTAGACATAAATAAAGTTGTAATAATATTTTAACTTCACACATGAACCCACATGCAACCTTTTCCCAAATTCATCTCCAGAACTTTAAGAACCTGTGGATGAAATACTAACTAGGTCATAGCTCAGGAAGTAGGTCAAATATCGAGTAACGCAACAAAAAATTTAAGCCTGTGGGATGAGAACCGGCTAACTCACTTTTTGACGAATTTGAGTTTTATACATTTTCTTAGCTAACTTTCTTAATAAAACGTTGCTCAGTTGCTTTCTATTCCAGAATTATTTTGCATGAGAACCGGATTACACACTTATTTGAGTGAAAACTCTGATTTAGAGTTAGCCGGTTCTCATCCTACAGGCTTCAATTAGTTTGGCGAGAACTACATTTTGACACCAAAATTTGACCCCGTACGATATTCGGTTCTTAAAGTGAATGTGGGAGTGAACCTGCGGATAAAATACTGAAATAGGTCATAAATCTGGATGTAGGTCAAATGTCGACTAACGCAAAAAGTATCATTTTTATTTTGACGAGAGCTACATCAACTTTAACTCTGGGAATGGTTGTAGTCTATACCTGCATGAAATGATAATAATGCATCACCTCGTTTTTCCTTTAAATATTCCCTGTTTTCTATCACATCTAACCCCTATTATCTACTGAAGAGTTTTTTCTAAAACTTTAAAGGAAACGATGCCACGACAAGGGATTGGAGAAAGGGACCGTTGTCTTCTTGTGTGTGACTTAGAAGAAGATAGATCATGGGAAGCAGATAAGGTACACACGTGAATTGGGAGAGAATAGTAGAAAGCAGGTGATGAGAGGTGGGGGGTGGGGGGGAGATTAAAATAAAAGATTATACCCCTCAGGATAAAAGCGTACAGCGACCGACGGTGCCATGCAATGAACCAGTGGGTTGGTCTTAAGCAGACCGTAATTTGTGGTTGCGACTGTATATGTAATATATAGGAGAAGAATGAAAATAGGGACATCTCTCTCCGTTTCTGAATAGACTGGAGTCTGTAGGGAGGTATTGTAATAACTGCCACCTCTTCAAGTCAGAGTAGGTTTTGTTTCTGTCCTCTTCTTATAAAAGATATCTTACAATGATTATTATTGCAACCCTGGATGCGCATGGCTCTAGGAAAGAGTTGCGAGGAAAAGAGCTCTTGCTTTAAAAAAAATATATTTAAAAGGTTTTTAAAAAAACTAAAAATTATGAAATTAGTGGAATGAAGTCGTCCCCATTATGACGGACACCCTTCGGGTTGTAACAATTGAGCGGTTGTTCACAAAGTAGAAACTGAAACTGATAGAATTTTAAGGGTGAAGCGGCATTTTATTGTCAGCACTGTTTTGCTGATAAATATTAAAAAATATGACCACACATACTGTCAATTTGCTAACATAATAAAATTGATACTCTATTTTTATTTTCATCCCATTCCTCTATGTTTTTATTTACAATCGTGAAATTGCATAACTATTTATTATTATTTATATATTTATGGGTGGCCATAACTGTTTTTCTTGTGAACGACAAGGGATTATTCTTATCCTATAATATCAATAATAATCAATTTCATCGATCTAATTGTAAATTCAAATAAAATTTAATTCTCAAATCTTGAACGCATATCTCAATACTGTTCAGTAGAGCGCATGACTCTAAATTCCTTTCAAGTACAGATTAATACAATTAAACTTTAAATATATATATAATTTTCAATCCACTTTCCTTCAAATTTCCAGTGGAATTTCTTGTATTTATAGCCAGTTGAAAGTTCTACATCAATTACATATTTAAATGACCCAATTTAAAGCACGACTGTGTCTGTAACAGTTACAAGATAACTCGATTTTGGAAATCGAATGTAACACGAGACTTTGTTTTCAGACAAACATCTGTATTCGTGTTCAGAAATAGATCAGTGGATGTGTCTGGTTTCTAGTCGAACAGACCTGGCGCTACCAATCCATAAATCATAATAATAATAATAATAACAACATTTGCGTAGAAATATATGAAGAACCATAAATTATTGTTAATTGCTTTGTCCTGGATTTATACCGATTTACTTGGTTGATATATTATAGATACTTGTTTGTTGTCATTAGTCGGTTTTGCAGATTAATATATTTGACACTGTAACTGACGGTGAACATATTATTAATATTAGTTCATTAATGTTATTAATAATTCATTAGTGACATTAATGTTCATCACATTTGTTGATCGTTCTGTATAAAGAAATGTCTATTCTAAACATTACGCAAGGATGTAGCGATTTACTATTTGAATAATTTGAACAGTGTTACCCTGATTTTTAAGAAATAAAAATGGAAATGTTGCTTCGTCTGTATTATATGCACAGTCATTTTCAGCTATCATTTTGTAAAGATGTTGGTGGAAGTTTAATTATATTTACGAGTTTTACCTCCTGATCTATTAATGCTATACAAGCTTTTGTAAATATAATCTTACATCTGTACATGTAATACATATAACTGTAATTATTTATTTTAATATTTCGAAATTTATTGATTTATTTAAATGACCAATCTCGATTATCTGACAGTTGAAATATTCGTATTTATATTATTAATAATAAAGTTTTTTTTATATTTCTTTTCTCTACGTATTATTTTACCAGTTTATATATTATCATATATGCATTAAGGGTCGCTCTTTGCATATTTTTCCCTTTTTGGGTCTAAATATAATTGTACTAGGCCTATATTAATGTTAAGAGCCAATATCATTGTCGCGATTTATACATTTAAGAGTGGCTTAAATTTAGTTTTTTTATAAAAAGTAATAAATAGCTTAGCGGTAGGGATACTTACACCTTACGCTAACCGTATTGTTGTATGCTCAGGCTTTCTATTCTAATCTACGCTTTTTATGGCAGCTGTCTGTAGCTTTGATTTTCGGATTATTAGTGCGCAGCATGTTTTAACGGGCTGGGCTGTACTTTCGGATCATTTCCTTTTCTAGGCTTGTTTCGCTGAGTACTGGTGTTGTCGGAAATGGTTGTCGTGTATGCTCTCTTGGAATTCTTTCTCATACGAGTAAGTCTACGGAAGTACATAATTGTTCCCCAGGCATCACCACTATCCTCTTTTGTTATTCAAGAATTATTTTGTCAACAACAGAAGGCAATTTTCTTGCTGATATATATATAGATAAAAAAAATTATATTACCTGTTCAAAGCCAAAATAATTGATGACAAATTAAACGAAAAAATAATTTAGCTAAACAATTCAGTAATAAGGATCATGGTTTTAACTAATATGCCGAATTGAGTATGTTCGATGTAGTCGATAATATTATATATCTAATAAGTAAATTCATCATCCTTAATCGAAATGGCCTTTACACTAGAATAGGTGAACTTGCTGATTCTTTTGCTAATTGTTCTTTTTAATCTTTTTGTAAATGTTCCATTCATTATTTTATTTTATTCGTGTTATTATCAACATTTTCATGATTATTTTAAAATTTGAATTATATTATAGTTATAGTTGACAAAGATTATATAAATATAGAAACTTTCTTTCACAGAACACTCATCTTTCTAACCTTAATTTATTATTATGAGAAGAAAGGCCTTCTCGTTCTTTGCTTAATTCCTTTGAAGTAATATTAAGCTCTCGGAAAGGCACGTCTGAAATTTTAGATACAATTAGTGAAACTCTACCCATTCCATACGTACGAACCTTATTATCTTATCTGCTATGATAATCCATCTGTTCGCCCTCCGAAACATATTTAACACTAACATCAAAATACATGTAAGGTTTTCTCATCTCCAAGCCGGCTACCATTTTCAAAAAGAGACTCAAAATGATGAATCCTTTCAATTTCAAATATTTGTAATACCTGTATTTTTTGCAAACTCCATATTTTCAATTAGGCTATGAATTATTTGTTATGAATAATTAGTCCCATTCTCTCTCTTTCACTTTCACCCCCTCCCTCCCCACCCAGAACGTAAACTTTAAGTCTGATTCTATCTTCTTCCTTCTCTCCCTCCCTCCCCCATCCAGAACGGTCACTTGAAGTCAATTCTTTGATTATATATTTCTCCCTCCCTCCCTCCCTCCCCCAACCAGAACGTCCACTTCAAGTCAGCCTTCTGATTCTGTCTTCCTGCCTCCCTCCCTCCCTCCCCCACCCAGAACGTCCACTTCAAGTCAGTTCTCTGATT